>JASKGN010026188.1:0-11301 GCA_030556245.1 Falagria sp. GC000072 | reverse complement strand
GTTACATGTATTATAAAGCTAGTTGATTCAATAGAATCCAATTTGAAAGTAAACCACATTATAGATTATTTGTCCTACTAATCTTGTTGAATATATATATATAGTTTATACGAAACTAAGCAATGATCTGATTCATCACATATCGAACTTGAGAATGTACAGATTCCAAACCATTCAAAAATTTTAATTAATTAGCATTTACAACTTTGTAAAATTGATGTAAATATTAAGTAATATGTTCAATATGGACATGGTGTTACTTTTATAAATTGGTTGTATAATCGGAAATATTGGTGCATTTATATCAGTTTATACTTTTTATTACCACTTTTTGTATTATCTAATTTTAAAATATATATACCATGAATCATAAATTTATAAATATTTTTCAATATCATTACATTGGTATATAATAAATTTATAGATTCATTCATATATAAATCATTGCTTTTATCAATATCTCCAAAAATTAGTTATTCTGAAATATATGCTCAATATATGCTCATCATTCACTTCGAGTGTGAAGAATCATTTGTGGAAAGGATTTAATCCAATTAAATAATTACATAATAATTGTTTAAAAATTGATGACCTATATATTTTATAGTCTAACAAAGCTAACCTAAATGGTAATTTAGCTTTTCAGCTTCAATGCATAATACGATATCACATTCAGTCATTTCATCAGCAGAAAGCTTGCAAAGCTTATATACATAATTTTCATGTATGTAAATGTTTTATGCTCTCACTTTAACATTCCATCATTAAATCTTTCATTTGCAGATATATTGCAAGTGCGAAGACATAAATGTCATATTTAATAATGATAATTATTGATTGTGCAATTTGTAAACATTTACATTCAGATTAAATAAATAAATACTTAAATTTGTTCTTTCCTAATTTATATGTATGTATATTCTAAAATACTTCTGTAAATTGTTGAAAAATATAGCATAAATAAATGGTAACTTTGGAATATTGCATTATATAATCACCCGAAATATATAATACTGAATAATCTGATATTTTCATAGCAAAGCTGTCTGATCCAGCTATTACTATTAAAGCTACAATTGGCCTAACTTGCAAACCTCAATCACAAGTGTCCAATTCATAAAAATTCTTGAACTAACCCTGGCAATTATAACATGAAACTACAATAAATCCATAATAACTACAAAATTTATGCATTTAAAGTGCTATTAGTTTTGTTTTACTATCTCTCCATTTCTCCTGTAACTCCCTTCGTTCTTCATATTCACGCTCGCTGATGTGTCTTACAATTCCAGTATTGATTTTTCGAGGATCCAAGTTTGCACCGAAATTTTGTACGCCTTTCGCAATTTTACTAAGTGGTGAGATCACAAGGCCTTTAGTTGCAAAAGCAACTGGACTTGTCAAATTAACAAGTTTGTTTTTTAAGGCCGATTCGCTTTGACTCGTGGAAATATTACTGTTTTGTGACACGTCTTGCTCCGAATAAAAAATGTCAAGAGGAATTTTAATAGGTTCATTATTACTAACTTCGCTGCTGGAATGGCTATACTTTTTGTCAAGTTTTAATGTAGTTGGTGGTTGAGCTCGTATATCCGATGCTTCAAAGCAATGCGAGTTGATTTGAATTTCGGGATTTTGTAAGGAAACGTTTTGTACAATGCTGCTTAGTTGTTCGTTGGTTAGATGTGAAGAAGCGTCGGCACTAACGAGTGAGTTTTTCTGTTCTAAGACATCTTCAGGAGGTAATTCTTCAGGTTTTGCACCCATTACTATTCCAACACTAGGTAAAAATGAATCGGCTTTGCCACCTTCAATTGCCTCCATGGCTTGTTCCACGTATGGAGGTTTTTCTGAAGTTGTGGAATCGAAATTAAGTAATGGCTTGCCATCAATTGTGCTTGGTTGAAATATGGAATTTTCATATTCCTCTTCAGAATCGCTGGAACTTTCGTTCTTTTTGCCAATGGTAAATTTAGGCGTTTTCTTTGGTTTGAGACTTGAACCAAGTCTACCAAATTTGGAAATTTGCTGTGTCATGTTGGAAAATGCTTTAGAGCCTGAATAATAATCACAGATAGTATAGATTATAATGAAAGAACTATTTAAATATTGCAATTTTAATTGCTTCTAATATTAAAAAAAAATCACTATAGTTGGATTAACATTTACCTGCATTTTTGATTGCTAATAATTGACCTTCCGAGACATTACGGGTTAAATTTGGGAAAGCAACATCCAAATAAATATTACTTCCACTGATACCATCAGTAACAACTTTTGATTTTTTCCTGTCTAATCTGTGGCCTTGAACAAAAGCTACGGATTGAACTTTGGCAATTTCCATTGTCACAATAAAGCTTTCGCATATAGATTTTAATGATTCTGAGAAAAGATTAACATAATTACGTTATTGCAATTATAATTAAAACAAATCAAAAACCTTACCAATTTCTTCTTCGTGATTTTTAATTACAACCGCCATGTTATTAAAAAATCGCAAATTAGCCGATCGGAACATATGGTAATAGCCATCGACCCCATCAACTTTATAATTGATGCGAATGCAATAAAAGCTCTTATTGCTTCGGAATAAACTTGCAGCACTTTCCGGTACCCCGCTTTCAAACATCACAATATCCTTCAGTAGAACCTTTTGATATTTTGTTACTTTGTCCACTTGGTCGTCATAATCAGCTACATAGTATGAATCTTTTGTTAAAATTAATATCGCATCCATTTCAGTTTCATTTGGATCACCCATAAAGGGATCAGCATTAATTAATCCCCAGGAACCAACAATCAATTCGGGATTATTAATTAACATTTTCTTGGAATCTTCAATAACTAGTTTCACATGCTCAGCAGTAGCTAAGCTGTCTTCTTCGAAGTTTGAGCGATGGTCAAACATATCTTCACCCACATAGTTACCTATAATTAAATTTAAACGTTATATAAATAAAACGAATTTAATATTACAAATAAAACAACTTACCAAGCATAAGATCAATAGTGCCTTGTCTCGTAGCATCCTTAAATCGACTTAAATAGTACCTAGAAACACAAATGGATGTAAATTTTAAACAAATTAATAATCGATTGCAGGGGCGGATGGGTCATAAGAGCTACCAGGAAAGTTCCCGATAGGCCGGTGGACAATGAACCGGCCGGGCCGGGAGCAATCAGCCCACTGCCGTTAGATTTCGCCAGATTACGGCCGCTCTTTCCTGAACAAGTGATAACAAAATCAGGTTAAGCAGACTTTGAAATTAAAGGCCGTCAAAAATTATTTCCTGGGTCGTTAATGTACTGCCCATCCGCCCCTGAGCGATTGCATAAAGAAAACATAACACCCGAATAAAACAAAACAAATTAATTTTATATAATTTTATATTATTCATAATTACTATTTGCAAATGTTTGATCATTAAATTTTGTCTTAGTTAAATAATAAGAGTAAAGCTCATGTAAAAAATTTGTAAATCTTGACGCCTCTAGGCGTCGCCCGTTTTGTTAACTTGACACCACTTCTGACTGACCTAAAAACGAAATAAACCATATTCGCGAGTTCAAACTCTTGCGATAAATTGTCTCGTATTACGTTCGTCGGTGGTGGTAACAATACCATTTCGCTGGCAATATTACCGACTGTATTTAAATGACCCCAGGTATCTTGTAAATCCCCATAATAGACCGGGTTACCTTGCATTAAGTCTAAACAGCATTGCACCAAACTATCCGAAAAGTGATTTCGGTAGAATCTGTGAAGAGAAGAAAATTTTGGAAAATGATTGGGATGGGCATTAAAAGGATGGACCACGTGTAATCTTATTTAAATCATTTGATGTTGAATCACCTGTTAGCAGAATTCATGCCGTCTTTCATAATGCCCGTGAATTTTCTTTCCCCTGTTCTTGTATAATCCCCCTGAAAATAAATGAAAGAATTTAGATGACAATAAAAGAAGAAAATTCAGTTTAATATAAAAAAGATTTTGGTTCAATCTAATACAAAAAAAAATCATTTGATACTCGTATCAAAGTATAAATCTTGAAGAATCCAATGATTGGAACATAAAATATTTACTACAGTTCAGGGCCACAAAGCCTATTAAAAATTCTATAGCCGATAAAATTCTTACGGTTTAAATCAAACAGGCAGAATCAATATAGCATCTACGATCTGAGCTATATTGTTTTGTTTCTTACAAAAATGTAATTCAAAATGTCAGCGCTTTTGCTAAATATTTGCTTACCTTTAAAGCATTAGTTCCAGCATATTGTCGACTGATGGTATCACCATTATTCGCCCATAATAATTGAAATTTGCTTTTGATAGATTCCGGAATAATGCCATCCGGTGATATGAGACCTAACTTACAAAATTGTATTTCCATAACAGACTTGGCTAAAGCTGTTTGCACGACGTTAGTTCGATCCAGACAATCAATACAATTGACACGAAATACACCCGCTTGGGAACAAATATGTCCCTGTCTATCCCTCCAACAATAACCCATATCTTTAATTACATCCCCTATGCTGTTAATGAGAATCGAGACATTCTCGAAGTGCATTCCACGACTAGAAAATTAAATACAACAAGAATGTCATTAATGAACACGTGTTGATCGTGGTTTTCTTGAAGCGAGTGGCATTGCGTGACTTACCAATATTCATGGAAGTCGAACGTGACGTACGTTAAGAAAGGACTATTGAACTCAAATACGTGATGTGAATAAGCATCCCATATGACTTTCTCCTTTCCAGTCTGATCGACTAGATTAATGACACAAACAGGACCATAGCGGGCGATCTCTTTTTTGAAATGGCATTCAAATGCTTCCCTAGTTTCCGCTTCGCCTTTATCTATACGAGGAGGAGGGCGATATTTATATCCTGGTTGTGACCAGTATACCGGCACTGATCCTCGTACCTGCACGAATGATACTTCGTGGTGTTGGTATGCAATTATTTGTTCAGTTTCTACATAATTGGCGCATTCACCTTGTTCATCTACGCCTCGTCTTTTATATCTAAGTTAAAAATAATTATTTTATTAGTAACTTAAAATTGTGTATGTATTTCTTTTTGTGTTGATAGAATATAACCAACCTTGTTCCTGCTCTAAATCTACTCCTTCGGGAGAGTATTGCAATCTTAAATATTTCAAACTTCGGACTAGTTTTCACTCCTTTAATGTCTTGTTCCAATTCAACTTTACATTCTTCTATTTGTATATATCCTTGAATAATTGGTACTATCCATGGGTCTACTGTAGGACTCTGAAAATAATAAAACGGAAACATTTTAAGTACCAAAGCCATAAAACAAAAATCTATCCGAAAAGTACTTACGTCTAAATCAATTAAATTTTTCAACATGTGTTTATTCCAAAAGAATCTATCATCAATACTTTTCCATAAAGGAAGTCCGTTATATTGATGTGTCTTTTCCACTGTACAAAGCCTTTGCAATGAACTAGTAATATCACATGTGTGCGAGTAATAAAAAGAATTGGTATCCGTGAAAATCTTCTGAAACTCATCGAGAATCTGTCGTTCAAATTTCTCCTTTTCTTTGGCATCTCGTTTCAAAGGTGAGCCAACTGCCATAGCAGCGGCTTGTTGTGTCGTACTCTTGATGGCATTTCCAGCACTTTTCAATGTCCCCAAAGTTTTCGTAAACGCCACATTCTTCTGCAAGTCAATAAACGGATTCGAAGTGTTTTTCTTAGGCGTAGATTTGATGCGATGCTTGTGACATTCGTGCAAATTTAATTCTGTGTTTTCGGAACCTAGGTGAAGAAACCCAATCGATTTGATTTTGTATACTTCATGATCACCGTGAAGTTTACCAACTGTCATATATTCTCTTATTATTAATAATCTGGGGTCAAATACAGATGGATGTTCTACTTTGCCTATTATACCATAGCATATTCCTAGACATGTTGGGTCTTCAGCGTCTGCTAAATCCCAACCTGTAAAAAAGAAGAGTAATAACTTATTAAAATGTAATAATAGGCTTTATTATGCAATTATCATTAAATTTAATCCATTATGTGTTTTATTAGAAGAAATGAAGTAGATACTAAGGAGAATGAAAGAAGAAATCGAGTAAAGTAAGGTCCTATGTCTGAACATTTATTTTTATCGCTCCACAAAGGTCGATTAATGTAGTGACTCAAGTTCAAGTTGTCGAAATCTCCTAAATTAGTTTTTCCCCTAAGGTTGAATAAGAAGTGTCCAAATAGAAAGAACTGGAATGAATCCTAAGAGCGTTTTAATTTAATACGATTTATTTTCATTTCCGTGTCGTTTATTCCATTAAATCGAAACCAAATTAAAACTTTCAAACATGAAATAATTGAGAAACAAAAAATATTTTTTGAAATTTTCTGTAGGTGTATGTATTGTTAAAGGATTATTTATTACAGCAATAAACAATGATCAACTTGATATCACACCAAGGTCAAAAAAATAAATGTAACAAAAAATACAACTGAAAAGTAAAGGGCCAGTATATGAATGGCTTTTTGCCAATTCCAATTTTAACAATTCCCTGAAGTGCTCTTTCTCACGCACTTGAAAAATGTATTGTATTTCACTTGTCTTATATTTTTCTTTATAATTAAATGAAAAATTTACATATTCTTAACAAGATCAATGCGTATATATTTATTTTAAAAGATTAAATACAAAATTATTAATTTAAATCGATGGCAAAAGTTCTTTAAAAAAAATAACTTTCAAGAAACAAAAAAAAAAAAGTAAATTTAATTCTATGAAAACATATATGTACATTGATACGAAAAAAATTTCAGACAAATGAAACTCCAATTAGATTAAATTTTCCTTTGTTAGGTTTTCTGAATGAAAACAATGTCAGGGTAAATAACACCTAGTCATGAATGAACTACAAGTTCTTCAGAATTCATGATTTTCTATGAAACAAATTAAAGTAAAATAATTATAAAAATGAATAACACAATAGCTTTATAATATTTATAAAACACATAAAACTGAATCATAAAAATTTACGTCATAATTACATTACAAATAAATTACAAACAAATGCCAACAATTATAAATTATCGCTATAGCACCATATATTAAAATTTAATCAAAATAAATTTTTCAAACTTATTTCAAAAATCAAATTACAAAAGCAAGACATTTAAATTAACCTCAAAATACATTATGTTAACAAAGTATAAACACCAATAAAATCAAAATAATTATCAATATATTTCCCAAATTTTAGAGGGCGGACAAGAATATGATTCATAAACTGATAGTGGTAACAAAACAGATCCACTAACCTGTTTTTGGTATCAATGTTCCAGTTTGCCGATCCCACCACAAAGAATATTCATCTTTGACGAAAATGTAGAAATCGTCAGTACGAAATAATTCCATATTTCAACGAAAATAGCGTCCGTAGATAAAAGTAAATATAGGAGATTGTAAAAACGTTAAAATTTCATTATGAATTGTTTTTGTGTGTAAAGTCTATTATGGTTCAGTGAATTCCAGCTTGTGTCCCGTTTATGTTTGTGTCAGAACTGTCAATTCATGTTGAACATTGTCAAGGTGACCGCACACTTCGCTGCAAGTGCGCAACTCGCAACATTCAATTGCGAAATGCGCGAACCGCAAAAAGCCAAACGAACAAATCAAACAACGAAATCCTCTCGAATCGTGTTGCACTTGCTACCACGATGGTGGTGCGCATTTAACTAACGCCGAATTGGAATCAATGAGATAGTTCATGCGCACACACAGGAAATGTTGGTTTTGATCAATGTACAAATATTGCAAATGTAATTATTTTTTTTAGTTGCGTGATCGCTTAATTAGCTTACTCATAGATTTCAATTTTAAAAGTTTGCTTTAATTGAAGGAGAAAGTATTTTAAGAATGTGTGTTTACAATAATAAAGAAATAATAATTTGAGAGAAAGTAAAGGGACGTGTACACTGTAGAGTTTTCTCGAGCTTGAGAAATTTTGACAGTGTCAATATGGTAGACTTGTCAAGCAAAAGAACTTTCTGTAGAGTTTCTCCAGCTGGAGTTTTCTCTACCCTAGAATTTCTCTAGCTAGAGTTTCATGGCATTCTATGACAACTCTAGCTAGAGAAAAAATTCTACGGTGCTCATATGTTGCTAGACAAGTCTAGCAAATTGACAGTCAAAATTTTTCTAGCTCGAGAAAACTCGAGCAAAAACTTACAGCATAGCTCTACAGTGTACACGTACCTTTATAACGGAAATTCATATTTAGACTTACAAATATAAAACTGATGAATAAGACTCTTTATTTTCAAATACTTTGAGAAATGTGATTAATTCTAACTATTTATAATTACAATAAATGATTAAAATGTAATAGAAAAAATGATAATTAAGAACTATGCCCTCTATCCTTTTTGGGCTTGTATTTATCCCAATAGCGATGATTCACTTTAGTATAATCATCGCAAGAATGTGCTAGATCCTTTAAATATTTCGATAATCGCAACAACTCTTGATCCTTGGCTCTATTCACATGTGCCTTTTTAAATGGTTTTATTTTAAGGCCATTTTTAGGATTCATTATAAAATTACGGCGAATATCATCAAACATTATTGTGTTCTTTGGAGAATATTGTGGATATTTTCCCCAAATTACACCTAATGGTTTTACCTAAAATAACATATGTTGTAGCAACATTTTAAAAATATGTAACCACTTGATACTTACCTCAACAACTCCATATTTTTGAGTATGAACAGTAATCATAGCTAAACCATCTACATAAAATGCAATCTTATAATTAGGATTAATATTAACACCCAATAATTTCATCTTTTCCTCAATCCATTTCATACTAGTCGCAGACCAAATAACAATATCATAATCTTCATAAGCAGATGTTAAAAACTCATGTAAATATGGTCTCATCAATTCAGCACCTTGTTCAGCTGGAGATCGATGATCGAATAAAGTATAATCAATATCCAAGACTAATAATTTCTTTCCTTCTCTAGGTTCATTGAAAACAGTAATTTTATATTCTTTAATTCGACGCTCAATCTTAGACAAATAAACTTCCTGATTTTCAATTGCCACCTCATCTTCTTCAATATCTAAGTCATTAACGACACTTGGTAAGTCTTTTGGTGTTTCTGTTATTTCGGCAATGTCTTCTTCTAACGACCCCATCATCATGAGCTTGAAACCTTGTTTGAGCTTGAGTAAACATAATCGACAGTCTTCTTCGGGTGTCTTTCCTATAAATATTATTTAAATATTAGTTATATCATACAGAATATTTAAAAATCATTGTTTTAATTTAAATTTGTTTACCTTTTAGTTTAAGGTTAAGTAACTTTTGGCGATCTGGACGGACTCCGGTTTCCTTTTGAATTAGACTTTTAAGATCTGCTACAGTATCATTTTCAGCCACATTTATTTCGTATTCTTTTCCACTCCACTTAACAAGAATCTTTAATGCTTCACCTTCCATGTTTTAGCAAATGACGATGAATTGTTGGCATCGTTGGCGTTAAATGGTACAATCGTGATCAAACATCAGCGTATTTGTTTTTTCTGTTATTGTCAAGCTTGTCAAAGAGCGTTGAATTGAAATAAGTGAAATATTTGGATAAAAGCAGATAAGAATGGAAAATGATAGCAATAATTTGGCAGATCAAGATGAAGATATGAGGCTTTTGAAGAGGGCTCTTTATGTTGAAATGCCAAAAGATTTCAATCCTGATAAGATTCCAGAGAATGGTAAATTTTCTAACAAAACTGTTTTATCTAACTTAAATAAAGTTTTATTGCATATAGGTGAAGAATATCTTCAACATGTTATCCATGAAGCTAGAAACTGCCCATCATTTGTAGTTGCACCCATTTACGCAATGGATGATACGCCTACTATGTCAGTTAATGTTGTAAGTAAAAAATTTGATATTGCCTTATTTAACAATATAACTGGTAATTGTTATAGAATCAACAATGTATAAAAGCACCAATATCAATGATACCTTCAATGCCATGGCAAAATAAAACTATTGTAAGTTTTACAAAGTTACGAACTGTTGTATTTAGGAACTTAGATGATTCAAGAAAGAGTTTGCGTGTAGGTCATCTACAACAACTTTTAAAATCAGAGGCTCCTAAATTATCTACAATGGGTAGGCTTTTAGAAGAGGATAAGGTGACAGCATTGGAAAGGATTCTAGAACAAATGAATGATATACAACCAGGGCATTCAATTGATAGGAGGACAGGATTATGGATCTATAGTTTGCTGTGCACTTTGGAAACTCCTTTATGTCCAGATACTTGCCATATTTTAAGAGAACTTGCTCGGAAATGCTCTCAGATTCGTGCAAATTTAAATGAAAGTTATGCACTTGCAGATGAATATATTCCTTTAAACTTATTTATTTGTATTATTGCACGTTATTTTCGACAATTAGATCTTGCTGATGAATGTGAATTAGAAGTAAATTTTGAATAAATTTTATAATTTTCGACATCTGTTTATTTAGTTAGCAAATAAATCTAATTATTTTCTATTTCTCACGAAAATCAACAATTACAATTATATAAGTTACTATTAATTGCAGCATTGTGAATAAAAAGGAATAGTCGATTTTAAAGAAGCCAGCCCCGGAAAATACAGCTAGTTGTGCCTCACATTGCCTAGCAAATCTTAAAATCTCTTCCAATTGATTAGGTTCTTGGCATAATTCTGCTACACGATATACTAAGAAGCTTGTTCGTTTGCACTCATTTGTTATAATTTGACACTGTTTTACTACTAATACTAGAAGACTCTACAAAACATTTTCTTTATAAAATCTTTGTTAATCATATTTATCAATTATCCTTACCATCATATATAAATCAAACATAATTATAGCCATAGATTCCAATGATTCATACAAATTACTTTGCTTGTCAAGAAAACTTTTGATAAAGAATAAACACTGAATCATAATATATAACGATATTAAAAAAAAGTTCCAACCAAATATATCATTAAAATACATTATTGTTTCTGTTAATGATAAAAAGATCTTTCTCCAAAGACGCACATTAGTAAATGTATTAATTATCAAGTTGTTCGTATCTTTTTTGTTGGGTATAACAAAAATGTTTATATTTTTATAGTGACTTGTAAATTTGTCAATCATTGCATTAAGATTTTTGTATTCGATTTTGATACTTTCCAGAATAGTCCATTTAATTGATATTACAGCCAGAATATAGAAACACGATATATTTATTAAACTCACTTCCACAG
>JASKGN010026133.1:0-10736 GCA_030556245.1 Falagria sp. GC000072 | reverse complement strand
TATTTGTGATAGTAAAAAGGCATTTGCACGCGCTAATTTATATTCTTGCGTATATCTAAATCATCATTCGAACATAATTTGTCATGTTGAGTAAATTAAAATCAAAATAACTGCATGCGATTTTTATTCATGTACAATAATAAATGTTTAACGCTTCCAGGAGCTGGTAAGTACTGTAAAATGTACTGGGATTATTTTCAAAATCTGTTTTTTTTTTGTGCTGTTTTGGTGAAAGGGAAAAAACATATTTATTTGACTTGTATATATTATTTATAAATAATTATTGTGTACAGAGGTGTGTAGTAGATATAGAAGATTAGACAAAAATTCTTCAATGAAATTTTGTTGTTAGTCAGGCATATTATCAACTGGCGAGAATCGTTACTTGACTCTTTTCCCGGCATGCTAATTATTTACTTATTATTACATTATTTGATTGATAATTATACATATTTAGAATATTATTAGAATACATATTATATTTGAGTAATTTGTAACTTAATATAATAATTGTTTAAAAAAGGCATCATCAAAATTGGATTAATCAGTTGGCTAAAATTGGGACTATTATTGTGTGTTTTATAGATTATGATTACGACTATTACGGTTACGGGGATTATCGAGGCGGCTACAGTGACCCCTATTATGATGACTATTACCGGTATGAAGATTACTATTACGATTACCCGCCGGCACCACCGCAAGCTCGAGGAAGGGGCGGCAGACAGCCACAACCGGTGGGTGGCCCAATTTCTAAAAACCAAAAATTTAAGATAAACCAAATTTTTTTCAATATTTATATTTAATTTTAATATGATTAATTTTACAATGCAAAAGAGCATTAAGGCAAATGACAGAAAACAAAGACGAGCAAAATGCGAACGACGGAACTGTTTGACTGTGGCAAAATGTGTCTGCAAGCTGCCACTAACAATCAGCCTGCTTTTTCAATTATCGACACTAATTAATTATTAATTCTCACTAATAATATAATATCGCAACTGCAATTTCCAATAATTTTCATATTAATTTTGCATATCAAATTCAAACATCATTCTATTCTTTACTAACTAAACTTGATAGCATATCAACATTTTCATGATTTCACAATAATTCATTCATTCATTCATAATGTATATATTTAAATATCCCATTAAAATCAATCTAATATTCTCCGCATGGCATAATTTAATATTACATTGCACCTGTGACAAAATAATTGAAATAATCACTTCTTTTTGCATAAATCATTAATACGATTATTAAAAGCATCTCAATTTACGAATGTCGACACAATGTTGCCACAATCAAATATCATATCTGAGTCCGCCGGCCAAACAACCATCCGACAGACAAGAAACATCAAAATTGTCGAAAAAAGTGGTGTGTCTTTGCCGGGAAGAGTCAGGACGCCAGAGCAGAAGTGCCAAACTTTTGCCCTTTCCAACAGGAGCCGTTTGGCTCAGATATGATGCTCTCAGTTGCAGGGTTATCCAAAGTTTAGCGCTGGGTGTAAAGGAGGATGGCCCCCATTCGACCCCCGACATTATTCACTAACTTCACTAATAATTCAATTTATATTATTTATTTCTTGCTTTATTTTTTTTGCAGTGTTGTTTTTCCGCTCATCATTTGTATATACATATTATTCATTATTGTTTAGAACACAACTGCGCGCCAATTGACTTGGTCCAATTATTTCTGGTCGTCGCCAACACTGCTTTTACATTTTACATAATCAATTTATTTTTGTTACATTTTTTTTTTCTTAAATGCTTTTTAATTGTTTTTGTTTTATATATTTGCCGCTTTAGTGCTTTTTTTTTCTTAGAAGCTTTGCTTTTATATTTTATATATTTATTATATATGCTTTTATATTATATTATCGCTTATTTGGCTTTTGTAGTGAAAAGTTGCATAAATAATTCATCATTTTCATCAAATAATTTTTTTACTACACACTTACTTGACAAATATAAATATGCTACTGCAGACAGATAATTAAAAAACTTTGCTCAAAGATTTAAGACGATTCGTTTATTAAATAAACATTCAGCCTATATTATAATATCAGATATCAGTTTGGATAACCCTTTTTCTAGAGCTTTTCCGCATTCGAATTGCGTCTAGACTGCTAGTTTCCAAGGGACTATGAATAATGAAACGGCTTTTTGTTGAATGCCTGCCATATTTCATTCTTCATTGTCTTCTTTAGAAGCTAAGCAGCAAAAGCAAACAACTCCAATGAAGACATTTAATTTTATTATATCCAATTTGCACACTGAAAGAAAATCCAAATTGTTTTCAAGCAGAAATGAACTGTACATAATAGTGTTTGATCATAAAATGTATATATAATGTTGCCCTCATTGGAGTAATACCAAATTTATAACATCTTTGCCCAGTGCCAAGTGTTTGCATAAGAGACTCGATGTCATTTTACTGATATGATTTTATGTTGACACTTAGGAACTGGATGAAACGAATGCATTGAATTCTACAAGTGTGTACTACGAAGTGAACAGTGGGACACAGGTTTGTTCCAGCCCTTTCTACTAAACCTACCTTAAGATAATATAATCCACCTATATATGGGTTTTATTTCATATTCGATACATTAAAAGATATTTGAAGAGTTGAATGGTATTGCAAGATTTGTCCGAGGCAGAATTTCATAGATCTATGGATCTTCCAACACTTTTTGGTTGTTATGTGAACGCTTTTTATCACTATGATTTAAGTTTGTTCTTGATTCTTGCTGTGTCGCTAATTGTCAATTTGGATTTATGGATTCTTATGAATTTCTGCTGGAAGTTTTCAATGAAAATCATTTATTGTATTAATATAAATGTGCTATTATACCATTTAACTGTTTGAATCCTAGAATCGATCAAGTCCCTTCTCTATCCAGAAGAATTATCCTATCCAAAGAATAAAACTTCAAGAGTAGAAAGGGTAGAGCAGAGATTTTGATGTAGTAGATGTTTCATGTATACAAAAAAAAATCAGGGAACTCGTGACTAACTGAGCATCGGTTGAAAATAAAGAAAAATGTTAATATTGTACATAAAGTAATAGTAAATGTTGATCATTGAAGAAATTCGGGATTGCCCAGTTAGTCAAGTTTTGGTTTCCACTACAGAAATTTTTATAATACATTTTATGATTTAAATTTTTTCCATATAATTTTTTGTATGCACGTTGAAATACAAGTTGGGATTCGAGTAACTAAATGTGAACTTTGATTTTTATCTAGGCTGGCCGTGGGCGTGGGGTGGTGGCACGTGGCCGGGCCGGTGGCCCCCCAGCCCGTGGGGCAGCGGCCAACAGAGCGGGGGGCCGGGGCGCAGCAGCAGGGGCGCGTGGAGCAACACGCCAAGCCGCTCGTGGGGGGGCCCGCGCCAAGGGAAGTTTACCAGGTAATGCAGCAGCTTCCTCTCCACTCCCAGCAGATTGGCGGTCGGGGCTCTTGAAAGGGAGCAGTTTACGCTCAAATCCAGTCTTGCATCCTTCTGCGTCGTCGTCATCTACCACAAGTACCACTTTTCCATCCAGTACCAGAGTGTAACCGTTATTGTTTCATTTCAGCTGTTTTGTTAGCGACAGCTTAATTTTGAATTATTGGGGAGTTCCTCTTACCTGTGTATGTATCCCTCGTTATCCTTATATTTCCGATGTTCTATCCTGACGCAACCCTCTTCTTTTGCTTGATTTCGTGAATTGTGTTCAATCAACGCACACACACACCTGGATGCAGGAAAAGAAACGAAACGAAAAGCGCTGCAAAACAGCTTTTTTGAAATTTTAATAACCGATACACACTGTATTACTTTTAAATATGCTTATTTTTCGATTTTTTTGGCAATTTATTTATTTTGGATTTCATTAACTTGATCACCAGCGAAATTTCCTGGCTCTGTTGTGTTGCTTGAATACGAATGGAAACTGACGGTTTTGTACTAATTCGATGTTTCGTTGTTCCTTGTAGCAGGTAAGCGGAAATTCGACGGGGGTCACCAGAACCAGGGGGAGTCAAAGCGCAGATACCAGAGCAATTGGGGCAGCCAGCCCTTGGCACAACAACCGTTGGGTGCCGCGAATGGCGAACAGTGGTATCAGGACTCTTATCCAACTTGGAGTTAAGAATTTTTGTTGTGTGGTCAAAAATTTAATTGCTAAAAGAAAAACTGTGCACACCCACCGGGAAAAAATTGGGGAGGGATACATAAAGGGATGGACTTGAAAAAAAGGTATTTCATATGATGTGGCCCTGCGTCTCTCTGGGCGAAACGGATTTAAACAAAATGGTTGGTCTGGTTGATCGGCTTCGCCTTCGAAATTTCGATTCGACGATGTTGTTTTGCCTTTTTAAATTTTGATACATGATTTTTCGAGAATCGTGTGATTTCGGTTTCGAATTGGATTTTACAAAAGATGCGCTTTAATTATTGTTGTAAATTTGAAAGATAATGCGGAAGGCGACGACCCAATTTTTTGAAAGGATTCTGCTGCAAGCTGCTATATTTATAAAAACAAAAAAATAATTTTTACGTCAAAAACAATTTCAGTTTTCGTAACAAACTAGAAACGCAAAATAAGCAAGAAGTTTATGGTGTCCCCAAAAACGCAACACCTTTCTGCATATTAGTTTTTGTACTTGTTACACAATTATTAATTTCATTCATATTTCATTTGCTCGTATACTATATTATTATGTTAAGCGTTGGGTTTTCTAAATTATTTTTTAATTGTAATATGATGATCGATGATTGTTTATAACACCAACATTTATATCTGTCGAACAATAGAAAATCTCATTTAATCGATGGTATACTCTCAATAAATGAGCATCAATTTATATTTAAACTAGACGTTTGTTGTCAACGAGAAAGACATCTTATTATATTGATTTGAAGCTAAATTCAGATATATTGTTCAGTTTGGCTAACAAAATGCAGACAACACATATGATGAAAAATTGTATAAGTTATTTGAATATTAGAATATTATTGATTGTTTTTTATTAATCTTATATTGTTAACGAGAGAAAAAGGACGAGAGATAGGAGGATGTTTTTTATTTGTAATTGACGAAGTGGAGGGCGAGTTAAAGAGACATTAAGGGTGAATGACAAATACGAGAGAGTATTGGTTTAAAGGACACTCCCGAAGATATGTTATATTTTTAAATTGAATGTGTTATCTTTAATAAGTTTTTCATCTAATATTAATGCGTTCATATTCATTAAAGATTCGTTTATTTTTGTGAAAATTAAACACTGCTGTTACGCCAAGATTAAATCTAAGCTGAAAAACCGCCAGGGGGTTTTATAAAACAACTGGCGGGGTCGACTGGACGCACTCGCAAAGACTAAATCGATAAATATTTTGTGAAAATTTGTATAAAAGCTCTAAGTCTGTCTGCTGTGTGAGTCCAGCGATATGTTACTATTACAAGACGAAAAAAAATAATGGGAGAAAAAGGGAACTGTGCACTCGGATCAAACGAAGTGTGTCTTGATCGTGTATTTCAATGATATTATTGTAAAACCAAGTCAATATCTGAGATACACTCTAAATAACGGCTCACCGAAACGAGTGATTTTTTATTAATATTATATGTATAATATAAATATTATATTTTATTCCTGCAAATGCATTTTGCATTGTGATGTATTTTAGCGGTAATTTAAGGAGTGACATACTTCTGTTTCCGTCATTTTATTAATTGTATTAAAACCGATACATGAAATTTGAACCAGTATATGGAAAACAATCGTATACAACATAACTCCAAAAGCAAGCACACAACCAAGAAATAATTACAAATAAAAAGAAATAATTACATGCAGAAAAACGAAATAAACTCTGACTAGCTCCGACGTATACATATTACAATGAACAGAAAACTTAAACAAAAACAAGCAAGGAATTACAGCTAAATGTTTCATCATCATTTGCAATTTAATTTTTACATATAAATAATTATTAGTACTACTACTACTCTACTATTCTGTCTAATTATCAATAATGTTTTGTTTTTTAATTATTCATATTATTAATTTCGCTTTTGCTTCCCCCAAGAACAGCAACAATTACAATTTTTGTGTCGACTTTAAAAGATTATAATTCATAAACAGTTGTAATGATTTTTATTTTGTCTTACTTTTAGTGTGATGTAGTTAATTATAAATTTTTTTATTGAAGATGTACAAGATAACAAACACCACACAAATTACTATTAGCCGCCAATACATATTATTACATATTATTTCTATAGCGGAGCTATAAAGGAGCTTCGATTGGATTTGTTATAATAATCATTCATGAGAGGACTGATTTATATGTCTCAATAAACAGTTGTATGTGTATTACATTTGATATATCTTGCTTTTTTATTTCTAAACTTACAACCCTTTTTTTTCTTTCATGCAGGGCTGCAGTTTTGATATATTGCTGCAATTACATACATATTTTATAAATAATTTCAGATATAAATGGCATTTCAAATTAAAACGGAGAAGAAAGCAACACTGTTTTTTTATTTCTAAACTTACAACCCTTCTTTTCTTTCATACAGGATATTTTAAATTACAACAGAGAAGAAAGAGCAACACTATGTTTTGAATTGTGTTTGTGTAAACAATAAAATTCTCTTTGCTATCGCAGCTGCATGGTTGCGCAATCTTAGCAGCGATAACACAATGCAATTCCGTTCAGTTCGCTATATCCAGTTAGTCTTTTGCATGGTGAATTGTGAAACATTTTGTCTTCTAAATCATTTTCTTTTAATATTACTCATTTGCATCTTCGAATATTAATGTTAAACTACGGATTAAACATAACTTTTAACTTTTTTTAACAGTTGAATAGTTACATGAAGTAGAAGACTTCTTTCGAGATGTGCTTGATAAATAATTCCGCGTGTGATTTATTAAAATTTAGATAATACTTGTTTTCAATTTCTTTTAATTTATGTGACTGGATTTATGGAGCAAAAACCAACTTCGAAGGATTGGTAACAGAATCAGATGAAGTTTCGTTTTTGTTATCGGGCTAAGTTAAGGTAAGCTAACTGTCGTATTTAAGATTATCAATAAATGGGAATTTTGCGTGGTTTATTTCTGTGCGGTGAGATTTTAGGAATAATGTGTAAATCGGTAAATTAAGTTTTGCTTAACGCAGAAAATTTTAAATTTATAATTAGACTTTTCAACTCTGTGTTTCTACCCTCAACACTTTATCATAATTATTAACTATAGGGACTAAGAAAATTCTTGGCATTGGATATTTTTACTGGGAATATAATTAAACAAAAAATATCTTGGTCTACATCTATTTATGCAGATATATTACGTCGTTCTTTTTATCAATTTCCATATCATGTATAATATATTATGCTGTTTCGTCCTTATTATCGGTAATATCTTTAATATATAATTAAATATTACAACATATAAGTTACTACAACTAAAGTACATATACATATATAAATATACAGTCCTTATTTGTATTTTGTTTAGCAAACATGGTTTCTTCATTTTTATATATTAATTATTATTTTGTTCCAATAGTTTATAGGTTGTAGGTTTCAATTATAATAATATCCATGCCTCAATAATAATTTTGATCGCTTAGGCTGATACACATCAATTTGCAATAATTTTATTTAAATGCCTCTTCTTCTTTTGCGAAAGAAGAATTCAGAGCAATGCAATTATAAATTAATATTTGTTCGTTGAAATAATATAATAATACTATTAATTGTTAATACTTGAGCAGGACAAGTCAAAGTGGCAAATTCTTCGTACACTGTTTAATTTTATCTTCTGATGAAAGGGATTAACATTAATCATTATTAAATTTATAATGCATACATGAGTTGTTAACAACAAGTAGTTAGTTTATGACATGAAAAGATTGTTACACCCTGTATGTTTGAATTCATTCATTCGTGACAAATATTCAATTCTAAATTATTTCATTTATGTTTCATCGTTCAGTTATTTTATCTTCATTACTTTGTTAGCTATTTTTTATTGTATAACTTCTTTGTTTTTTTTTGTTAATATTATTTATTCGCTTAATATTTAACGATTTTATAAATAGGTACGAATATATTATCATCATTTAGATTATTAAAAAAATGCGATTAATTTATTGTTACTTGTTTATTTATTATGTTAGGAATAAATAGTTCTTTCTTCTCATCTCTAAGTTTTTCAAAACTCTTGTCTTCGTTTAAAATTCCTATAAATTATTCAAAGATGTAAAATGAAGTCTAATCATGTTTAATTTAATAGCCTCAATAATCTTCTCGTCAATTATATAATATAATGAATTATTTCATACAACCTTATAATTAAATATATCTTCATAACTCATTATCTCCATAAATTATTCTTTGTATCGGTATTAATGTTCGTTCTATTGTTTCAATATTTTCCGGAAATAAAATAAATAATTAAAAATCTACAATAAAGTTATAAATATGGCTCTGAAGTATGTATAATAATAACTATCATCCTCTTTGTATCTTTCAAATCTCCACATGTTGATAAAACTAATAACGAGTAATGCCGCTATTCACAATTCTGTCAAGAAAACATTTTGCCTACGAAAAGAAATTCGTTGTCTTGTTTGTCATCATCGTCATTAAAAAGAAATCATAAACAAAAACCATCCAGTATTTTCTTCAAATAAAATAAATTTCCCATTTTCTTCAATCCTCATCTCACCACCATTGCATCACTTCCATCTTCAAAAGGATCTTATGCCGAATCCACAAAATAAGCAGATAGACAAACGCCGTAATGGTAACAAAATAGAGAAACGCTGGTAGTAAACAGAAGGAGTCATGCCTTGCAATCATTCTTCTATGAGAATCATTATCAATCCTTGGTGTTTCAAAACTTTCAACAATTACTTCAGCATCGTAATCGCCAAGAGTTTTCGGATACTGTTTGCGAGTATGATCATCGATGTAAAAAGTCAATTTGTAGGGTTCCTCTGGTTTTTGTGCCATTGTAGATGGCGACTTAAGTAAAATGCTTCGATTGAGATCTTCTGTCATGGCAGCATGATGAGGTTCATCCCTTTCAGGTTCCTCACCTTGTTGATTACTATTAATTACGGATTGTTCTTGTTGTTCAATGTAGGCGTTGGTGTCTTCTGTATTGTTTCTATCGGCAGAATTGTGAGTAGCGACTTTTGTCAGTCAGTAGCATTTCTTGGTGCATGCACATTTGCGCACGATGTCTATATCTTTGGTGTATCTTGTCCCGTCGTTGCATATTAGGCGTACCTGCACGGTCAAAAATTTTAACACAAGTTGTTGGTTAGGTTAATTGTGATTAAAATAAATAAATAATATAAAAGAAGTAAGAAACAAATGAAATATCATAATTAGAATAGAAACCTACTTTTCTTCGTTTGCTCTTCCTTGCGTGACAGCAACTAGAACCACAGCTTCCGATGCATTTCGCCATTTTCAAAGGCTTCCGGGATCGGCAGCCATTTTCTGAGTAGTATTCACGGACTTGTTCCTTACGACATGTTGGAGCTAGGATAATTGTAAGTTTCATTAATATCATAAGATTAAATAAAATAATATTCAAACCCAAAAATTATTTGATTAAAATGGAAATTGACTTTTAATATTGCTGTTTTTGTTATTAAGTATTTAAAAATCATTCAACATTGAAATGTTAGAATATGCATATAGGAAAATGATTAGTAACCACCTTGATCCTGCCCGATCATTATACTTACACTCTTCCTCACCTTGCTCGCAGTACTTGCCCTTAAAACCTGGCCTGCAACGACATGTGTATTCGCCTGCTCGACCAGGTATACATTTGCTATCATGTTTACATTGATTAGTTGAGCATGCATCTGGTGGACTTGGTGGTTCTTCAATCATTACATCCATATCATCTTCTTGTTGTTCTTCATCTCGATCTGTTTCTGGATCCATCATTGTACACCCTGGAGTGACTCTTTGTTGTGTGGCAGCATTTCCAAAATCTACTTGTTTATGATTTATCCAAACTTCTTTCATGCAACCTTTTAATTAAAAATAAATTAACATTTTAATTTAATTTATTTTATTTGTTTTCTTGAAGTACCTTTGAAACTTGTAAGATTTCTTAGATGCCATTGAGTAAATGCTTGTTGTCCTGGTTCAGGTGGTACACCTCCCAAAAACATTGGTGTTGATAATCGTAAGAAATCTTTGGTGCCATCATTGATTATAGATCTGGCCAATCCTCGGTCTACTCTTAACGTGAAATTTTTCTTAATGGCTAACAACTCTGCCACATGGTAATGACCATCAGCAACCATTTCAAAACTAAAATTTAAAGAATTTTAAGTTTTAATAAAAATTAAACACCATTTCTAGAAGATAATTAAATTTAGGAAATGTACCTATACATAGTAGAAACAGGATAATTGCCAACATCATAACTAACTCGAATCCTGCCATTAAACAATTCAACAGCAAGATGTTCTTGATGTCCATCATATAACAAAACTCCATTTTCTTGAGTAGTTGAGAATATAATAGTGACATTAGCTTCCGGTTTAGTTCTCAAAGGTTCCAATTCCACATATGAAGTATTATGAATGAAACTCAAACTCGTTAAATATTCGCATTTCTTTCCGGAATATCCAGGAGCACATTTGCAAAGATAATCATTACTTCCAGAAGGTTGGAAGCAAACTCCATGAACACAA
>JASKGN010026132.1:0-10135 GCA_030556245.1 Falagria sp. GC000072 | reverse complement strand
TTTTCTTATTTCCTAAACCATTCCCAAATATGATATTGTTTAAGCTCCAATTGTGAAATTGGCAAATCACATCGTTTGCCTTTAACGAGTAATAACAGGCAAAAAGTTGTTTGCCTGCCGCCACCCGCAGAAGTGATGGAAACATTTTTGCCGAAGCAGTGTTGGAGTATCTGTCCTAAGTGAACTCTAGCTCTGGCCATTATAGACATTAATGAAAATGGGCGACGCATAAAGGGATGAAAAGGAGATTTGTCGGCGCGATATGCGCGTACGGTAAAGTTCTCTGCGAGTGTTTTTATGCCGCGCTTCGAAATGAAATTGCCAGCGTTGTCTCTCATTTGAATGTAACACGAGGAATGAATATCGTCTCGTTTGAAGAGGAAAGGCGCTGGCTCGGAATCCCATCGCCGACGTCTTCTTTCCGCGCAATCATCCACATCTCCATCGCGGATGCTTTATGTACGTGCTCGGAGTCAGGCAATCGTAAAATAATAAAATTAATGAGATTTTTGCTTGTCGCGGCGGCTTTATCTCCTCGTATCTAGAAATGAAAGAAGGACTCGAATCGAAATGGCAATTATCTGATGCCGAACAAGTTTTCCTATCAGCGTTGCTGTCCAAGAGCCAGCAGGAAAGGGTTTGCGGCTGATGGACCGACCCTTCTCTACAATCACTTATAGGACGCTTCGGTAAATCGCTTTAAAACCTTGTTAAATGCTGTCTTTCTCTCGCCTAAGAAGTGCGATGCATCCTGCTTGACAACTTGGCTTTTATTTTAAAGAGGTCAGGATCATCAATGTCAGAGTGCTAATTAGTATTCTGAAGGAACGCTGGGCCACTTAGCAGGCAGCAACAAACAAGCTTTGCAGGACGTGTTTTGAACGTAAACAACGAATTTGAATATTCGTAGCTAAACTTTATATTTTCTATCAATCGAATTTTATAACTTCATATTTTCAAAACAAAAAACTTGTGTAGTTCCTGAGTAATTCATGGAAATCCTGCAAAACCGAGCTGGATGGACTTTGAAACGCTGCGCTTCCCTAAGCTATTAACGTTATTAAAACCCTAAAGCGAATTAAATGCGCTTTGTAACCGTATTAGAGCGAGTCCCACATTGTCTTTCGTTCGTTTCATTAAAATTGCAGCGAGTTAACGTCACATACGAAATGGTTTCCGTGTCTTTAGTCCAGAAACCTTTTAAACACGTGATGCACGCTGCTTAAAATAGAGCCACACAATAAAATATGAATGACACTCGCGAGCATAATAAATTCAATGGGATGAGGCGAAGGTCCAGTTTCCAAGGAAACACAAGAAAGTGTGGCTTGCCAATAAATTGCTGACTGCTCAAATGGTAAACAAAAAACATTTCGCAGTATATGAGTTTATCATAATGGGCGCTCAAGTTTCGACTGAATAAATCTACTCGGAGAAGTTCCAGGACGAACAAAGGGAGACCATTGGAAACCGTTTAAACAGGCGTAACAATTTGAATTTAAAATTAATCATTTAAAATTTAAAATAATAGCCTCGTTTCGACAAACTTTGGAATATAAATAAATCAGTTGCATACTAAATCGAGTGGCAGTGATGTGCCGAAACTTTTATTTCAGGTAAATATATAAAGCGCGATATTAGCTGACATGAAGTTGGTAACTTTCCAACTTAATGGAATTGTTTACCTTGAATATTTTTAATGTCAATACGAGAGAAGAAAAGTTGCATTTGAATTATTTTCCTTTGTGTCGAGTTCATTAGAAATATGAAAATTAAAGATCACGATTCAGACGAGTTGCTCTTTTCTGCGAATTTTCAATGGGCGCTTACGCCTGTGCGCACTTCTCGTTTTTCCAACGTCAAGAGCCGCGCACCAGTAAAAATTCCTCGAATTTTTCACGCTAGAGAATGCGTCCTGAAATATATTAAATTATATAAAAATTACCCTTCTGCTTCTTCGCTTTGCTATGCCTGCTATTTCCGAAATGCTCCTCGGGTTCTTTCCTTCCCTCCCGCTTTGTTTCTTCATCGCGAAATTCAACGCATATTGCTGCCCTCGCTGCATCTAATTTGCCGTATAAATTTTCCTCAAGGAAACCGACGTTTCGTTCAGGTGCGCAATCAATCTTCATTTTTGGCTAATGAATTGTAATATTCATTATTCATATTTTTTCTTCGATATTTCACTCGCGCGAACCGTACGAGTCATTTAAATTTCACATGCAACGTGAACAGAATTTTGCAACTTTCATATGTGTACACCGCTGAAAATGTATATAGTAGATATGTGTGAATATACCACGCATGTACGCACAATTTACTTTTTCGAAATTCAAAACATTCTCTGCAGCTATTCCGGACTGGAAACTTTTCCAACGGAACTAAATTATAACGAAGTAACTTCAAAGTCTTCGGGGCAAGTCATGCATGCGGCCGTGCACGGAATCCGATCAAAGATTTACCAAATATTACAACATTCTCTGGGCTACATGTACCCTAGCAAATCGATAATTTAACATGCCAGCGATCAGTATGGCGTCTTCTCAATGTATTGTAATAACTTTACTGGAAAATGCTTTCGGCAAAGCGAAAAGAAAGAAAAACTTACCAGCTGATTAAAGATTCATTTTTATAAAACATAAATGTTTTCGAGCACTTTGCACTGAGGCATCTTAAAGTCATTATAACTTGTAGGAAGTTCAAGGGAAGAGCTTCCACCGCAAGCTTTACTACCCTTAAGCAAAGTCACGCCGGCTATATGCAGAGGTAAAATGAGAAAAACAATTGGAGCAATTAATCCAAGAAAAACTAATCAAGCAAGATAAATGGCTTCAAACGCGGGTAGCTACCGTCTACGCGGGGTGCGTTGCATACCAGGAGTGTATACAGAAATAGGGAAAAGCTGGGAAATTGGAGTGTATGCCTTCACGTGAAATTACTTTACAGTGGTGATAAAACATCCCTGGCTCAGTTTAATTGGCTCTGCGATTTATAAAACTACTTTCTTAGATTTTTTAGAAGGGGGTGTGTTTTGAAGATCAAGACAATTGTGTTTTTGCTATAAACTATGTGGATGCGCTGGGCATAGTTGGCAAAAATATTTTTCAAAAATTAATTAGCGACAAGCTATAAATTAAAGCTTCCGAAATTTTCTTAATTTTTTTTTTTTAAAGGGGGTATGTTTTGAAAATCAAGACAATTGTATTTTTGCTATAAACTATGTGGATGCGCTGGGCATAGTTGGCAAAAATATTTTTCAAAAATTAATTAGCGAAAAGCGATAAATGAAAGTTTGCAAAATTTTCTTAAATAACAATTGTAAACTGTTCCACCATTTTGTAAAACTAACACCAATTTTCTAACTTTATGAAACTACACAATATCGCATCTGATGCAAGTTAGTTAAAGGATTTCATTAACATTGACTATAAAGCTGATGGCCTCACCGTCGCTTTTCTGCTTTTCTTTCTCGTTGCAATTTTATCGGCAATATTAAAACCGTAGTGACATTTTAGCCACTCCATTTGCTGTTTCAATATCGAGCACTTTTTACGAAACTCGGAGCGGAGCGCTTAATGGACTTCCACTATGCCTTCGCCACCGATTTAATTAAGGAAATTGTTTATGCTCTCGTATGATACATTAAACTCGCGAAGGTAGTCCCGCTTTAACATTGATTCGCTAAGGTGAAGTTGCTAGCAAACGATGTTTCCATATATTTGGTTTACTTAGCAAAGTTTACCTTTATAATGGCGCGATGACATTAAAACTTTTGGGCATTTTGAGTATTACGCCACCAAAATTTGCTTTTTACTCAAAGGATTAACCACCTTGCGTAATGTTTCGTAATTAAGTTTAAAAATTAATTTCTCTTTAGGCGACAGGAAAAAGAAAAGCTCTTTTCTTCCATTTGAAATTATTTAAAATTATGGTGGATTAGGTAAACTAGAATTATAAACTGGCCATTAGCTGGTGGAATTCGGAATTCGTCCTTGCTGGTAAACGACGCAGCAGCACAGTGTCATCACTTATGCATTACCATGGCCCGTTTGTAAAGTGCTCCCCGGGGTTGGCAGCAACGCGTTGGCGCCGTTTCACCTGTTGAGCGGCACCGAACAAAAGCCGACACACTCTCACGCCCTCACTACCTGTAACAGTTGAGTGAGTAAATTTAACCAAGGCTAACAAGAAAAATTCAGGGAGTACACGACATGTTTGAGTCATTGTAAATTCAAACATGCGCAAGATTACAATTTAAGATAACGAATATCAAAAGACGTTGATTTTAGTTGTAGGACTAATAATAAATCATTAGCAAGCAGTTGTTAAAGCAAGAGCTTTAAGTATTAAAAAAACAATCACGATGCTATTAATCATTAGGCAAAAGAGGCGCTAACGAAAAAACCGAAAGCATTCTTTTAATTTGAAGCTCTTGATTTATCGCTTCTCAGTGAGATTGCGCAGCGAGTGGTGTAACGAAACAAATCGCTTTCGAATATGCCGCTGGGGTGTTGTAATTAATTTAATGGAAAGAGATGTTGCTTTGTTTCGTAGTAGCTGTCAAGAAAATAGTTTTTGGGATGCAACAGGAGGCGAAACGGTTCAGAACTGCCAACTTGCCTGGCAAGCAACAGGAAATATCGCGGTTAAGTAGCAACTGGTGGTCGTTTCAGGCATTTCCCCTTTAGAAAATATTACATATCGCGTGTGTAATTGGCAGGTATTCAAGCACTCGAGGTCTATTGGGGAATTTCAGTCAGAAAAATGAATGGCACGTAAAGGTAAACTAAATATTTCAGGTTCCGGTTGGTTGGCAATTTTATGATGTTACAGCAATGGATCCAGTCACGATCATTTTGATCTTGCATTCTGGTGGCAAATATTTCTGAAATCATAAAACTTTCATACAGTCATAACATTATTTTTATGTGAGGTGACATCCCGCATTATTTGTAACTCTGCTCGGTTGCGTGACATTCCAAATAGATGCCACGTCAGTGTTTTCCTGAAATGTCTTGTTATACTTTTGTCGCTTATTCAGAAGATACAAAACTAAATTGAACAATTTTTTTTGTAATTCATAAAAAATTCAAAAATTTGAAATTTTCACATTGGTAAATTTAGTATAGGAAGTAAGGATCACACTAACACAACTTCCTTGTTTACGCTTCGCAAGCATCTTGGAGCTTATTTTTCTCCACGATACGCACAGGTTGAATCCGACTCCTAACAACGGTTACCCGGGGAAACCACTTAATGAGTTCGTCCCTAGTCGTTTAGGAGGGTGAGCTTGAGAAGAAAAAAAGTCAATGATGAAAAGAAACCATGTAAAAGCCGAAATTATGAGCGCAGGAAGTAGAAAAAAGCGAATTCATACTCTCTGTGCAGAAGTATATCCTTCTTGAGATATAAAAGAAGGATCGACTAGCAATAAAAGATGTCTAGCTACCTGGAGTAATTTGTACTCGCTCTTTGGCTTCCATTCTAAGATATTGAGGACTAAGAATTAAAGAAATATAATTAGCTTCAGATAACTTCATAGTAGGTTTCTGTTAATTTAAGTTCATTCCAGTTCTTGTAACAACATCATATTTCATGTTAAAATTGGCTTGGCTTAAAATACAATTTCAAAAGATATAAGAATCCATAGTTTATTTAATATTCACGAATCTCATATCGCGAAAAGATATTGCTTTTTGAACATGTTCAAAGAAGTCTTACCCGTTGACTAAAATTCTTCCTTGTTCGTTTAACAACCCAAGACAAAAGTGCGCCCTATTGCCAAATTAAATTTGCTACAAATATTTGAAGAGTACTTTATTATAAAGGGTCGTATCAAGATGTCGAAAGATCTTCTTAGCTTGGAGGAAAGAAGACAGGAATTATTTAAAATGCCAAAGGATAAGAACCAGAAGATGATCTTTTACTCAATTCGTAATTAAAGTAAAGTTCAAAATTCGTGTGGGTTTGTTTCCTTTTATTTCAACGAAATCTGAGGACTCAAACAGTTGGAAATGTGTGAATCCATCGGTGATCAAAGGGAATGTGCAAACGTTCTCCAAATAGAGAACACGAGCAAAAGTTGATCGATATCTAAAACGAAGCTGAAACTTACCCGCGACATACATCGTGCCCTGAACTATACAAGATATAGGCAATGGGATAACGAGGAGCCTGAGGCGCTTCTGGTTTTCCATCTCTTTATTCCTGCATCACGTGAATCCTAGAGATTATAGATGGAACATTTCAACGGCGATAACCTACCGTCGCATTAAAGAATAAAAGAAAAAGACGTCGGAGGAAACGTCGCAGAGATGAACTGCAAATTTAGATGTTTGTTAATCTGATGATCGAATGCGGGCTACTTGAAAAGACATCTACTTGAAAGAAATTGCCTTAAAAGAGATTTTAATCTGGGCCTCTGTTTCTGTCGTTCATCATAAGTTACAAAAGTATAAAAACAAGCAATTAAAGTATTGGTTTATATCCGAGAGGAAAATTAAACTCGAGCAAAGTATAAATTGCAAAAGAAAATTCGACCAAATCGACATAGCAATTGCTTTCAAAACCAACCGGAATAACAGAAATGCGGTGGCTGGGTATGGATGGCATTCATCCACAACACCGCTTGGCGGCGGCATCGCTCTGCGTCATCCTGAGTTTATTCAATTTTGGTCCAAATTTTAGACGCTGCCAAAGTGTGTGACGTTCGAGCAACGAGCAGGGAATCTCTCTTCGATTTTCGTTATGCAAACAAACACATGTTTACTCAGCTCGTCGAATAAGTTTGGGAAAGATGTATAAAATAGGGAATCTATATTCTAGGGCACATACAATGTTTGTTATTTGAGTCGGAGATGCGCCGCCGTCGAATTCCCCTGGCACCATCGCGGGCACGTTTCTCGTTATATTACGGACGAAAGCATTCGCCCTTCATCCCTCTGCCCAACGTTTTACACAATCACACCGCGTTCGCGAGTAACGTAACATAGACTTCAATATAATTCTGTCGATATTGGATGGTACATATTTTGGTTTTCCACGAAACTTTGTATTCCGCTTACTTTAATTATCTGCACATGTTGGAAATGAATGCAAGGCTTAAGTCTTTTCCCTTTGAGAAATGCAGAATTTAATGATTTATCATGTGAAGCATTTCAAACATTTCATCATTTCGTTAGATTTTCCTTTCAGTAAAATGTAGTTTTCCACGAACTATATTGTTGTAAAAATAAAAGTTTTTATTCAGTTTTTAATTTTTAATTAACTTTTCCAAAGAAACTTCAAATTGGACGGAATTAAAACCTAGCTTTCCAGGAAACCTTGGAAACTGGATATTCGTTTTTGTTCGTTCGTTCTCCCATTGTTTTTCGCCAGTTTGCTGTTTTTCCTAGAAAATATTTGTGTTCATGTTTCGGCTTCAGTTTCATCAATACTGACTGTTCCGATTGTGGAGATAATCAGGCGCAAACTGAAACAAAGTTTGGCCCATACGAACGTGTTGTGTTGATCTTATGATGGATGATTTGAGAAAGACTTAGGAAAACTTTACATCGCGCGGAAAAGTGTATATAGCTAGTTTTATCGGGGGAAATCTCCCGAGCAATCCCATGAGATCTAAGATCGGTCACGAATGGTAGGAATCGAATAGAAACACATCACTATCGCGATAGTTTATGAACAATCGGTTTAAAAATTGTTATTACACTTTTAGACAAATATGTCAATTTATTACAGATATTCTGTAATAATTTCCTGTAATAATGTAACTCTGTAATACTTGTAACTTTATATCTGATTGGTAGCAAAAATTAACCAAAAATGCCACAAAGTAATGACAATTTTCGTTGGTACAAATTTCTGTAATAAATCGAATTATTACAGACTGTAATAAGAAAACGAATGCACCTAGAGATATCAAAGAAAAAATTTTTGAAATATTAGTATGTTAGCGTAAGTTCAAAAGAAATGACCAAACAAAGGTGGAAGATTTTAAGGGAAGGAAAGTACTCGGGGATGACATCACGTGCGACGCAATCGCCACGGGACGTGTTGGTCGTGCGCCTCGTGATGTGGTCGGGACAGAGAAGCCACGTTCGACTTTAATTCCACTCACCAGCCATATCCCAATTTATCTCACTTACGCGCTGCTTTCCCCGCTCCCAGTCAAGCATTAAAAATAGGTAGAAGAGCTTTTTCTGCTTCCGCCACCAAAGCAATATTGCGCAGCACTCGGAGTTAAAGTACTACGTTCATTCGCCCTCGCCGGAACAAAATAATAAAAGTATTTGGTTCTATCGCAGTCTGCTTGTTGCTTATTTTGTTGATTTTGCATCGCGCGCACCTCGCCGCGGATGTGTGCTTTCCTTCCAGGCCGGAATTTGTTTTACGCTGCCAATGCCAATACCGGCAATGCTCAACATTTATGAGGGTGGTCGACATGAACCTGTTTGAAACAAAATTAAACCAATTACCAGCAGTTGCTTCGGGCGTTATTCCTAAAAATGGCGGGATGGATATAACGAATGTTATCAAGGCTACTATCGTAAACATTGAAATTAATCGTAAAATTTCGTTGCTACCACTTAAAAACATTGGGGATTAGTGGGTAGAGAATTGTGTGTCAGTTTCACTGATTTAATCAATAAATTCAAAGATAGAAAGGGGTAACTGTGCACACCAAGCATTTCAGTCTCCTGCTACCCCATATCTTTCAGTACTCATAACTTTAAAACTTGCCGAAATCTTACCGAATTTCTTCAGTAATTTGCCTTAAAAATATTAGCATTTAACATAAAACTTATGACGTGATAAAATGCCAGTTTATAGCAAATAAGATTCATGTTCTTAAACGTACCACCGAGTTTAGTATATCATTGACATAAATTTGAAATTTTAATAAAGCACAACCCCGAGATGATCATGTTCATGTTCACATTTATTACAGTTGCAGTCATGAACTCCTCGAGTTGGTAACACTCGTAATCTTGTAATTGAAGTTTCGGTTATATAGTGAGAGCTGTAAAGCAATTAGTCAGAGCGAAAAAACATGCCCTTAATAATTGATCCAAAAATAGGATCCTAAAGCGCCCCATCGCGCATTTACTTTAGGGTGCAATTGCTTTTCCGTTCCTCTTGGTTTCCCTTCAGCATCGACATATCGCAGCGGATCGATGATCGAGCTGGATGGAGTGCGTGTTATGCTAGCTTCTACGCACGGCGAATGGCACGCGACTTTGCCGCCTCCGCTCGCGCATCCGCTCGAGCGCCACCGCCATCGCCGTTGACAACCAGTCGCCAGCGGCAACCGGTTAGAACGCTGCCGACCGTTTCGCCGTGCGCACTGTTTTCCTGCACGTTGTTGCCAAACATCCTCTTTTCGACGGCAACAGTTGACATACTTTTCGATTTAGTACATAGTATACATTTACAAAAATTAATCTAGTTAAGTTGTTATCAAATGATCTTTGAACAAACACAAATTTGTAATTAAGTCATCAGTGTTGGTGGAAATTTAATTTCTTAAATTTAAAATAAAATAGAATTAAAATAAAAAAAAGAATTTAATTCTTTTCAAGAGAGCTTTTTATATATAATAATTGAATCAACAATTCCTCCATATGGTGCAGGTACTCGAAGCGGTCAGGTCGATTCCATTCGACTTGTCCATTATTGTAAGTACAAAACTGTGAGTCTCTTAATTGTCATGGCATTGAAATCATTTTGGACCTTGACCACAAATTAATTGTTTGTCAATCAAACCGGAAATAGAAGCCATTAAAACACAAAGTTCTCACCTTAGGTTTAAAGTGCATTCTCTATTCATGCAAATTACTCAAATTGAGTCATCCCTGTTTCCTAATGGCAATTTATTGTTTCAGATGAACCGCCCCATCCAAGTGAAACCAGCGGACAGTGAAAACCGCGGAGGTAAGTCCAAAAGCTCTTATTCGTCCTTATATTACGACTCTACTCATATATTTCGTTTTCTGCCTTTATCGTGAATTATTCATGAAAATATAAATAGGTACATTCATTACATTAAGTATTTTAAGTCAAAACTAATTTAAACGTTTATCTTTCGATTTAATTTGAATTTATTTCTAGTCAAATTTAATTAATATTAAATTTAAGT
>JASKGN010026101.1:0-12701 GCA_030556245.1 Falagria sp. GC000072 | reverse complement strand
CATTAAATCTAATTTAGTTTGAAATAACAAACTATAATCAGTGGGGTAAAACTAGAGTATATCTGCAATAATATTGTTATTTGGTTTCGACATTGTATATACACAATCAATATCTCGTTTCAACAATATTGTATTAATTAAATATTAAAGTTTAATGGAAATTCAGAATTGCTTCAATTCCATACATATTATATAATAATATTCGCAATTGAACATTTAACAAAAACAAGAAAAGGCAAAACAAATAACAAACAACCATTCCAGGATGAAATTAAAACATTGTTTACTCTGCCAGGACAAAGAGTCCTTTGCATTATACTTCTACATAGAATTGATACAAAATTACGTTTATATTGTATTTTTGTAAACAAAATATAAATATTTTCTATATTTACACAAGTTAAACAGCCCTGAGTGGATAAATATTAAATTATGTTGATGAAAAGCCTGCTGCATAACATGTGACAAGCATTTTACGCAGTACATCCAAGTTTAGATTGTGTAACATGTTTCCATTCTGAATTTTCCTGCCGCCGGCGATATCCTAGCGCCCTCCATTGTGCAACCCCAACACTTCTTTCTTACCCTATAGAAGCTAAGATGGCGCAAGCTACCTTAAATATATTTGTAACTTTTGAATGTAAAATATTCATTTGTTTTTCTTTATGTTTACAGCTCTCCGAGCTCGAGCAACGTGTCCTGGAGGCCGAAGGACGGGCAGAAGAAGCAGAGGACAAGGTAAACTCAAAATTATTATACTTTTTCACAAATTACAATAGAAAATTCAAAGTACTAACACTGCTTTTAGTACCAATAAATTTTTATAATTTATTAAAACTTCAAAAGATTTAGAACCCAAAACGTAATCGATTTGATACAGTTATTAATCATCGCAGACTAATTGCTATTGTTATGGTTTTCATCAGATTCTGCCTCTTGTGTTGTATCTCGCGCAGAGGGTTGCTTGGCAACGCGTCGTCTCACTTTCGCTATCGTGCTTTTCGGTACCTACCCCTATTGATTATTTCTCGCGTCGCGACGCTGGCGCTCGTGCGTGCGTTCCGTGTGGTGGCCATGGCGTCTGGCAGCTGACAGAGTGTACGCAAAAAAATAATCAACCATAGCAAATATTTTTGCGGCATAAAGTTATTATGTTCTTCATTTTACTTCGGTTCAGTTTTTGACGTTTCCTTCGTTCTCGGTGTGTGTTTTGTTCGCAGCTTTGCGCTCCTGTGTTGAGTGCGGTGGTAGCGTGCGTGTAACCAAAATAGAATTTTGCTCTTGGCCAAGTGATAAAATGTAAGTGCTCTCTGTTTGCAATTACAAGACTTGCAACCTTGGACGAGGAATTGGTTAGATTAGTAATCTCAGAATTAGAGTAATTGTTGATGCTGTTTTACAGTCGTACAAATCAATTCTGTCTTCTCTTCTTGTGCTCTGTGTTTTTCTATTACCTGTCTTTCTGCTGTGTGTATTCGTATTCTGTATCGCTTGAACTTCATGAATCTAAACAATTGAGTTGCGATTTTGAGTGTCGGACATGTTTCTCTTATTGTTGTAAGTAAAAAACAATATGCTATTTCATCCGACATGTGCTTTCAATGCTACTGCCTGCTGCAATTCATATTTTTATTGATAAAATAGGGACATAATTCATTCTACATTCTTTTATTGAACATTATTCTTTGTTTTATTGCTCTTGTAATGTTCTTGCTTGCATTCGTTAAGAATCTTATAACATTACTTTTAATATTTGACTTTTTTAATTTGAATGTAAAAACAAAATGTGCCATATCCGTGCAATGTGTTAAGCCATATCTATAAGATGCGATATTATATGATTTATGAACTTTTTTTCATCAGTTTGTCTTATAAAAGAGGTCTGGCAATATTTCTCAATAAAGCAGCTTCCATGATATCTGTATGAAACTCGTGTGTTTTCTACACATTGCTATATCCGTCATCGTAAAACTTAAGAGCGTATTGATGATTGCAAAGACATATATTGCGTTATCATTTATTCAAGACGTGTTTATTGACCGGACATAGTATTTCCTCTTGGGTTATAACTATGTGAATGTGAAACTAATAAAACGAATTTAATTATATCGTGTCCACCTCACCAGAGATGGCTTAAAACAATTAATTTTCAAAATATTTATATAATTTTATTCACTTCCCAATCACGGATGCTGTGAATCAAAGGAAGTCTAAAATATGAATCTCTGCAACCCTCCAATTCGCTAACAGTAATCGCGGACGCTGTTTGTATAGATGAAAGAAGGAAGGGATTTAAAAAGCACATGTAACACTATACATGCTACTGATGGGTTAGTGTCTTTTATGTACGTATACATTACACACATGTATGTTTTGGCATAGGGTTCGAATCCCCCTACATCAATGTTAAAATTAAATGAGTCATCATCCAAGAACTCTAAACGCTCCCTTATCACAATAAACGCACAAATAGAATTACGCATTTTGGTGACGTGCTTCGACAACGACGCAACAAACCAATGTGTAACCACTGAAACAAACCTCTTCTTTATTTCATTAGCTTCATGAAAAAGTCTGTACAAAACCGCGAAACGCATTCGTAAAATATTAATGTTCAGTTTTTTAAGTTTAGTGCGAAGACTGTGAAATCCAGAGCGTTTTTATCTTTTTATATGTATCTTAATGATATTCATGCAGATAAACATAAAACGAAGAACAGCTGGTCAATGTGTGTGCACTGTGACGAAGTAGTTGCTCACCCCGTTCGTTGATATTTTTAGTTCGCGTCGCGCTGAAGTTGTTGATGTTTGTTCTTTAGTACTTACTCTACTCTGTACGCGTTGGAACTGTTGTTAGCATACTTGCATTTCTAGTCTTCATGTGTCTCATTTAAGTTTTCTGTGTTATTACCGCGTTCAGCAAGTCTGGCCAAGTGCCAGTATGCAGAAGGGGGCAAGCACCCTCATTGGGGAAGTTTAGTGACAGCGTCGCGACGCTCCGGCGCCGTTTATAGAACGCGAACTTAGCTGCTTGAAGAGAATCACGAGCATCGGGACAGTTATATTACGGCAGTGTGTCGCATTGCAACTCATCTTGCGTGCATCCTTTGTGCAATCATTCTTGTTACCTCAGTGCCAAGTCCTTAACTATATCATCGCCATGGGTATCTAATCAATTTTATTACGCAATATTATCCATTACCAATATATAGTTGTACCTGACATTAATTTCTTGTTTGTTTTTATTAGGTTCGAATAATGGAACAGAAGCTAGCATGGTCGCAGCAAAGTGACGCAAATACAACGCAGCTAGTGCGCCTAGAAACCGAAGTCGAAGAACAAAAGCAGTTGAGGCTTCAAGACGCAAGACAGGTGGAAGCCAAAACTGCGCGCATTAAGGAATGGGTCACTAACAAGCTCAAAGAACTTGAGCAGCAAAATCAAACACTGCGTGAACAGAACATTAAATGTAATCAGCAACTTGAGTTACTACGCAATCATCTGGCACTCGCGGACAGGCGTAGATCGGAGAGCTGTTCCCCAGAACCCAAAGTCACTTCGCACACTTCCTCACCACATTCGAGTCGACATCGCCGACATCAGTCCGTGTCCACCTTCGAGCCTGCCATACCAAGCAATTTAATCAACTCTTATATACCTTCTGCAATGGATCCGCTTGCTGAAGATCTTCGTGCTGCTGTGGATAATCTTAGCCTGGGTGGTCGTGTAGCTAGCAGTGCTTCAGACTCAGATTTAGCTCACGACTATGCTGAAATATATACACCAAGTCGAGAAAAAGCTCCATGGCCAAGAGCACCCACTCCACCTTTGCATAGGTTTCCCAGTTGGGAAGATAGAATCTACCAAGTTGCAGCTGATGGTTTAACCCTTACTGGAACCACGCCGAGCGATATGGGTCCAGAACAAGCCGGTTATCAAGATATTCCTGTTCCTGTGTATGCTACAGTTAAAGGAAGAGCTAGTCAGATTCGCTCAATGCCGTTTACTGGAGATTCCAGTGACGATTCTAGCGACGGCGAAGGAAATAACACAACGGTAAGTTGTGTCTACACTATATTTATATATAATCTGATCTAATTGTGGAAATATGTATGTGCTTAGGCTGTGGATGGTACCAATACTCATAGTAGAAGTTCCGGTGAAACTTCTGGCTCAAGTCCTGGTAAACGAACTGCTTCCAGTAGCAGTGGTTCGCCTAGCAAAAGTAAAACAAGAGGTAATTGCATGCAAATCCCATTTCTCATTTCGTTACAATCTGGATCATATTCATCATATGTATCATCATATATCATTCAAGTTTGTCATTTTACTTTTGATTGGTTTCGAGTTCTTTTTTCACTTTCACATTAATCATTTTCCCGGATCACCCGGATCTGTTTGTGTTTAACAAACAGGCGTTTCAGATACATCGTTCGAGTCTGGAATGTCTGATGATTACGCCGTTCCACCAGATGCACTCAGCTGTGACACCACTAGTTTAGAATCATCACTTATTTTACGAGCTTCCTATTTAGATAGCCCGAAACGTACGGAAATTTTAGAAAAGAGTGGATCATTAGCAAAATTAGGTGAGAAACACACACAGATTTTTAATAAAATGTATTATTTCTTTACTAAATATTTGTTTTATTATCGCAGGTGGTAAATTAAAAACTTGGAGGAAACGCTGGTTTGTTTTAAAGCATGGCGTCCTCACATATTATAAGAGTCAGAATGATATCAATAGAAAGCCACAAGGACAAATACTATTAGACGATATCTGTAAAATCACTCGTGCTGAAGGATCCAATACGTTTGAGATAGATACTGGGAAGAAGACTTATTATTTGACTGCCGATTCAATAACTGCTGTTGAAGACTGGGTTCGCACCTTACAAAATGTACAACGAAGAAATGCAACTAAATTATTATTAAGTCGTGAAGAAAACAAACCTACGGTTCAAGGTTGGCTGATCAAAGTGAAGAATGGTCATTCCAAGAAATGCTGGTGTGTTTTAATCGGGAAAATGTTCTTGTATTTTAAGACTTCAACGGATGCGGTAAATATTTAAATATTTTATTTGAACATGAAACATATTTTGAAATAATGTTATGTTGCAGACTCCTGCTGGTCAAATTAACATGCGCGATGCGAGAGTTGAAGAAGTCGAACATCTATCAGATTCAGATTCCGAGGAAAAAGACGGCGAGTTACCAGACTTCACAATTGGAATTTTCCCTACGAATCAAGGTCCTTCGTATATTCTATGTCCTGGAAAACAGGAAAAAGATTCGTGGTTGTATCATCTCACAGTTGCCAGTGGAGGTGGTCCAAGCACGGGTACACAATATGAGCAATTAATTCACAAGTTAATGGATGTCGACGGTGATCCGAACTGCGTTTTATGGCGACATCCAGTATTATTACACGTGCCTTGCACTAAAGACGGCGCCATTCCCTCATATTTTCCATTAACCACCTTCACGTCCGAAAACCTACAAGTAAGTAGTATTTTTTGACCTTTTTAATATGTCTCATGTGCATTTGCAATAAATATCAATTTTCCAGACCGAAGCAATAAAACTCTTCAAGTGTTTGCAATTATTCATGTCAGCGGCTGTGGATCAGGCCGGTATCGACTATCACGTTGTGCTGGCTCAAAACGCACTTCAGCAATGTTTGGATATGCCTGAACTTCAGGCGGAACTTATATGTGCTCTCATCAAACAAACGAGTAAAAGTGCTCCTTTACCAAAGCTCGGTGTTCAGGTATCTACACAAAAATTGCTTAAAAAAGGTGTAAGTGTGCTTTTTATATTTATTTTTTATATATTGTCCTAAATTCTCATTTCATTAGACTAAAAACTAGTGCCTGTGGATAGAGGGTGCCATTTTTTAGTTTATCTCACAGTAGTGCAACTAGGAATATCCAATTCGTTTTTAGTATAATTTACAAACAAAATTTATTATATAACAACTCTCTTTTAGAAATTATTCTCTCTTCTAAGAAAATACATAATACATATAAAATTTAGTCTTAAATAAAAATAGATAAGTCTAGTTGCATCACTGTTCCTATACATAATTCTGTTTAGTTTTTAAGAAGCAATTGCGAGCATATTTACTGCACAAATCGTTTTCATTTTTGTTTCGATTCAACTTCATGCTTTAATAGTTATTTATGTTGCATGAAAGCGAAACAATTTTTTCATAGAAATTCATGCCTCATTAAAATGTATAATGTGTATTTGGTAAGAATGTTGGTGTTTTCTTATGATTATTATTATCATACATTCTAGACACAGCCGTTTGTTAGACGCATAGGTATTATGCAAATAATCCATAAATGCGTCTTTCAGTTGGTTCCGTGTAATAATTTCTTTATGAATGTGTATAGATTTAGATGCGGCTATGATTGTCTCTCTACTATCCTGTTGCATCATGTCCAAACATTGTACTATATACAATTTATTTATCTCTTCATTACGATTTACGTTCTTTCTGTATAACTTTCGAAACGTAAATTGTTGCACATTTACATCGTAGCAACATATACACAAAGCATCAATGGGGGTTTTTTAATAAACATCATCCATTAATTGTTGAATTAACGGATTATTATAGTACATATAAGAAACACCAAAATTCTTTTCAGCAACTGCTTCTTTGCGCTACCCAGAGTTTGTTCACTTGCGAGACAACTCCAAGTATTAATAGTACCTCTGATCAACAAATTGCATCCTCTAATATACAGGCTGTCCAAGAAGAAAAATACAAGGAACATAAGGAGTCTTATCATAAAGATCACAAAGGCCCTCCTAGTTTTTCCCTTTTACAAGGGTGGCAACTACTAGCACTTGCCGTTAGTTTATTCGTGCCTAAGTCATCGAGACTGCTATGGTTTCTTAAACTGCATCTGCAGAGAAATGCGGACAATCGAACAGAATGCGGAAAATACGCAGCGTATTGTGAGCGTGCTCTGGAGAGAACTATATTAATGGGTAATTAAACTTTGGCCATTTGCGCCATTGTAATAACGTCGAATTACACTTTCTAACTTAACTAAATTATTCTTGACAGGTGGACGCGAATTAAAACCTTCACGAATGGAGGTGCTTAGTATCTTGTTGAAGAATCCGCAGCATCACAGTATGCCTCATTCAATGCCAGTTCACTTGCTCAATGGTACATACCACATATCCAGTTTTGATGGATCCACGACTATTAAAGAGTTTCAAGATAGTTTTGCACATGAAATTGGTTGTCGTGTAACCAACGGTTTTGCTTTATTTAGCGACGATCCTATCGAAAAGGATTTGGAACACACCTTGGATCCAAATGCCAAACTATGTGATTTGATTTCGAAATGGGAAATCGCTCTTCGTGAAAAAGGATTAGGCAAGTTCGAAAATAGCAGAGTTATTCGTCTCACATATAAGAATCGACTATGGTGGAAGAACAGTGCGAAATTGGAAACTGATAAAGAGAGGCTTCTATTGTGTTACCAGATAAATAAACAGATCGTTGCTGGGCGATTTCCTTTAAGTCGAGAACTTGCCTTGGAGTTAGCATCACTCATGGCGCAATTAGATATGGGTGATTGTTCTTTGAATGCACTCAACGCGCACAAGAATAATACAACACAGCTCAATGCTAAAATCGTACAAAGCGCGACTGCTACGTTAGGAACTCAGAGCACATCGCACAAAGGCCCTCCGGGTCAAAACCACACTGTACAAACATCACATACCTTAAATGCCTTAAATAATGTTCACAACATTCTAACGGCACATTCGAATCAAACTCTTAGTGCAATAGACAAGTTTTATCCATATCGTTATCGCGATCAACTCTCACAGGAAGGACTCACTGAACTTCAAGGAAAACTTTTGGATAAATGGAGGAGTTTGAAGGGCCGAACGCAATTAGATTGTGTACGAATATATCTAACATGTACAAGAAAGTGGCCATATTTTGGAGCTACACTATTTCAGGTAACTATACAAATTTCTTCTGATTTATATAATATTTAATAATTACTCTTAATTATATTTCAGGCGAAATTAAGGCAACCAGATTCTCCAATGATATGGCTAGCTGTGAATGAAGATGCAATAACAGTGCTTGAGTTAGCAAATATGCAACAACGTGTTCGATATCCATACACCAACGTACTCACTTTTGGCGGTTGCCAGGAAGATTTTATGCTTGTAGTAACGCAAAATGACCAACAACCCTCACAAAAATTAATATTTTCATTAAGTAAACCAAAAATATTAGAATTAACGCTGTTAATCGCAGATTATATGAATCTATTAATTAATAATCCAGGCACTCCATTATTGGGTACGTTAAGTAGAGGGACAATGGTTTCAGTTACCCAATCAATGGTAAATCAAACAATTACTAATCAGCAACCTGATATACTGAAATCAACACCTGATCATGGTGTTCAACGAACTGACTCCAAGCGGCGAACTCACGTTGATTCTGGTTTGGCATGATGGCGTAACGAAGATCGTCGTGCAGCCTTTTGATATGTTTACTACTAGTCTCAAACAAAAGGAAAATATCCTAATTTTGCTCTACTTTATTTATATTCTTACAAGCCGCTTGAAATGTTTTATGTGCCACTTTATCGTATCATCGGTGTAAATAGAATTTTATGCAAATATTGCCAATATTTTTAAACAAACTAATTTTTACTTAAAATATGCAAAACTAGTCTGAACTGTATTTTGCATGCAAGGCAGTTAGTTACCAAGAGATTAATTTTTGTACAATTAGAACATTTCATATATTTCTGTTCTGGAGATCTGATTGATACTACTTGTATATTTTCCAAAGTAGTTTATATGAGTATTAATCGTATTAATATTCATCAATAGGTATAAATATAAATTATTCACGATATGCATTTAATTATTTCTTGTCCCATTTTATTTAATATTTTTAAGAACTGGCTCGGCAATGTTTTTGTTCATATTTGTATTATTAAGAACATTATAGTTATGCAGAAACATTGTTCTCCAGCAGTTGATAATTCTTATAAAAAATTCTTATTTATTTATAATATTTTTTACATTTAAGGTGTTGTTACTATTATGAATAATACCTTACTTTTATATTGTGTAAGCATTTTAAAAAATATGAATGTTTCACTGAATCTAGGTACATTCCCCACTGTATTTACTGGTACTTTACCATTTCATTATATTTCAACAATATTTAATGAATTATATTTCTGTTTTAATCAAGTTTAAAACTTCAGAACTTCAATGAAAATGGAAGGCAGAAAAAGTAAAAAGTACCTTATTCATGAATGTAATTATAATACAAGTTACAAATTACAATTTTTCAAAAATTGTAATTCGAACCACCGTCTAGTCCACGACGACGGTTGCAGATTCATATCTTTGAGTTATTTCTTGTACGAAAGAGTGCAGTTCGACAAATATAAACATGCTGACAAAGACAATATTCATCAGTATATCGTGACTAGGCAAGTGAATATGTTCTTCATATCAATTTTTCTCTTAACAACTTTGAATTTTTATTGTAAATTGCAAATCTTGAACATAACTTAAACTTGTGTGTCTGCCAATTAATTCAAATAGAAAGTGTTTAATTAAATAGTGATATAAACGTGTTGATTTTCGTGTAAAAATTAACATTTGTTTCCATGTAAACAAATTGTGTATTTACATTTGTGAAAATGTGTTTAGAGTGGTTTTCTTAAAGACACTTAATGAATTTTTACCAAATCTAGAAAATATACTGAAAATATATATTGAGGCGTGTAACGTAAGGGGGGCAGTAATTAAAACCCCAAACGCACTTCCAATGCATTTTATATAGGATATTCATTATTTACTTTTTATTTAAGTTTGTTGCATTTCAACCCTGAAAGTTATAAAATAGAATGATACCTTTTATGGGACAGAATTTGATTCATGTTCATTTAAATATATGCTTGAGACGTGTATCATAAAGAAGACAGTACCTAAAATTACGCATGTAGAATTTATGTAAAAATCATTCTTAGGCATTCTTATGTATTTAATATTCTTAAATGACATCACAGTATAGTTCAAATAAAATTATTATACATAATTAAAAAAATAAATAAAAATGGAATAAAAGATTTTTGAAATGGTAAAGTTAAAAACAATACAATTCAAAATTCTGCAAGAATTTGGAATTTGAACTCTAGAATGACGTGGTCAATAGCGTATAGAATCAACACATAGGCAAACTAAGCTCTAAGCAAGTGCATATAATAGTGTCTTTTATACACAAAATTTAGCCCTTGTACGTGTGAAAGTACGCTCACTAACATGCAAATTTTGCACCTCGGAACTATGCAGCAAAGTACATTCGCAGTTCGCGATCGACGAGTGAACATGTGATACGTATTCATTGTTCGCGTTAATAAATTTTAAACATATTCTAAACTTCAGAGTGTCTAAATTATTAAAATTAGAAGATGTTTATATAAATTTTGTTAATATCGCGTAGATTTTTATAAGTAATATCGGGTATAAGTAACAACAATGTGTGGTGTATTTATTTTTGCCAAATGTGTTTAATGTGGTATTGACCAAACGGGTCAATGGATTTTCATCAAGTTTGGATTATAAACTAATTAAACAGTGCAAAAAAGGATTTGATACGTGATAAGTCTCAAAATTCCCTCGCTTGAAAGTTTCAATTATTGGTGTCGGCAATTGCGTAGTTTGTTTACATTTATAATTCAATGTTATTGTTTCTCTATTCATTAAGGTGAAGTGCTGAAATTCTTAAAAATCAATTGAAATGGTTAATAAATATCCTTGATTGACTTTTTCAATAATTAGGAATGATTTAATTATCAAAACATTGAACAATTTCAATATTATAGGAGACTTGTAATTTATATCGTTACATTCTGTGGAATATCTTCCAAATTATTTGATTGATTTTCATGAAATTTGAAATTAAAATTATTTAGATGCTTCAGGAATGAACTATTTATGTGATTCTTCTTAAAATATATGTATATTTCATGATAATAAATTTGCAGTATGCCTTCGGTCATTGAATGTATTATTATTCTTCGTGCTATTTTGCTAATTTACTGTGAATTATAAGTCTTAGACATCTTTGGAACTTATAAATTTTACTGTATTGTTACATATTTATCGTGTTTAAGAAATTTAAAAATTTTTTCAATACTTTATTATCACGATTACAAATTTAATTCATGTTAAAAACATTTTAAAAAAGGAATTTTATTTAAATCTACAATTAAAAAATAAACGATTTAAAAATTTTCCGAAATTTAGGATTTGAACCACCAATGGCTTGGTGTGCCAAATGTAGAACAAACGTTCTACACAGATAACCACACTGTCTTGTGGACAAAGTGATATAAATTGTTTATCTATATTACAATGTAGTCCGGTTCGTGTACATGCGAAAGTGCGCTCACTAACACATGCAAACATTGCACATCGCGGCTCTATAGCAAGATATATTCGCCGTTCGCGATCGGCAATTGAACATGTGCTACGTATTCATTCTTCGCGCTAATAACTTGCAATTTTTATCGTAAATTATGAATCTAAGGCATAGTTTAAACATTTGAATGCATAAATAATTAAAATTAGAAGATGTATATATACATTTTGATATTATCGCGTTGATTTTTATAAATAATTAAGGCCTTAACAAATTATAACGTGTGGTGCATTTATTTTTGCTAAATGTGTTTATTGTTGCATTGACCAAACGGCTCTATGGATTATCACCAAATTTGGATTATAAACTAATTAAACAGTGCAAAAAAGGATTTGATACGTGATTAGTCCCAAAATTTTCTCGCTTGACAGTTTTAATTATTGGCGTGGGCAATTGTGTAGTTTGTTTACATTTGTAACACAATGTTATTGTTGTTTTATTAATTTAAGTTAAGTGCTGAAATTCATGAAAACCAATTAAAATGATTAATAATTATCATTGATTGACGTTTTCCAATAATTTTGAATCATTTACTTATCAAAACATTGAACAATTTCAATGTTTTAAGACTTGTAATTGATATCGGCATATTCTGTGGAAAATCTTCCAAATTATTTGATTGATTTAAATTAAGTTAAATTAATTGTGCTTATTCTCAAAATATATTCAGGATAATAAATTCGCAGTTTGCTTCGACCAGTGAATATGTATTATTATTCTTCGTGTTAATTTGAAAATTTATGTGAATTAAGAGAATTTCAACTGCAGAGTGTGTAAATTTTGTTCATTTCGGAAAAACTCTAAAAAGAATTCTAATTTTTTGCAAATAATAAATGGTGCTGTTACATATTTATCGTGATAATTATTTTCACATATTTGATTGTTGTAAATATCTAGATTTAACAACATTGGCAGTGTAAATAATAATATTAATTTATTTCAGTAAAAAATTCAACTTGAATGTATTTACAAGTACTTTCAATATAATTTAAGTAATAAATTCATTGAAATTAAATATAAATTTAAAAAAGAAAACAATTACTCGACCGAAAATACTTTATAATTTATTAAATTTTAATAAATTATAAATACTCGACCGAAAATACTTTATAATTTATTAAATTTTAATAAATTATAAATATTTACGGTCGAGTAAAAAAATTTTTTCAAGATTATAGCAACTATGCATATATATGGACGAT
>JASKGN010026085.1:0-14469 GCA_030556245.1 Falagria sp. GC000072 | reverse complement strand
TACAAAGTTTTAATTGTGAATTGAAACAAATGAAAAACTATTGTGAAGTTATCAGCTATCTTATTAAGTATTTCCAAGTAGTAAATATATCATCAGTGTAATAAAGTTTTATTCCGCTGTGAAACGCTCATTACATATGGGAATTTTCCCAGCTTCATGAGACATATATACGCGAATCTTCTTCTTTATCTGCTGAGCCATAGTTTAAGTAAAGTCTTAAGAAACGTATAATGAGCCTGTCGCGAACAATGCAGAGTTTCGAAATTCATTTTCCACAATTGCATTTGGTCACAGCATGTGGTAGTATAGTTGGTACTTAGTCTTGGTACTCTTTAATTTGAGATCACTGCGGTTGTTGGAGTTTTACCTAAAAATACAAATAGTACTTGTTTTGTAATTAACACGGTTGATGTTTGTTTAATGAGCATTACATATTAAATTTTATAGGCTTAGTGGTGATTGTAGAAACTTTATAAGCACGAAGGTAATTTCAAGAATAATTAACTATAAAATTTAAGAGATAAAAGTGGTTATATAGATCTAATCTTGAAATTGGAAACTTATTATGTGTAATGAATACAACCATAGTACAAACATATAATTTGAATTCCAAAATTTGAGATTAACTTTACTTGACTTATTTTATTGGGAATTTAATCAAATAAGCCAAGTAAAGTTAATCAGAAGATTCAAAATAAAATAAATTAGGCATCTACTTAAGTATAAAGTTCACACAATCAAGTAAATTGATCATTATGAACCGTTAATAAATCTATTTGCTTTATTTAAAATAACTAATCGCGAAGCACCAATTAATATTTATATTCATCATCGTTAGGATATTAATATTTGCTTTATTAATTTCCACAAAAAAACTCTTTCGTGTGAAGGAAAGTTTCAACCTGTTGGGAAGTAATATTCATGTTATTCGCACTTATTTGTGGTTGATGATATATAACTATGTAATTAAGTTCAATCTTATATATTTAGTACCTCATTAAATTAAATTTCTATTAATATTCAAAACATATATTAATATTGTTTTTATTATAACTGCAATTAATATTGTTAAGACCCCATGTCCAAATGGAAATTTATTCCTGAAATTACTTTAACAACATTTCCCCATTACTGTCATTTATTTGCACATGAGGAAAAGTCACAACATTGGCAAAGTCGCTTACACTAGCCTATGTGAAACGAATCGCCTAGATGTTCGCACCTGATTACTGTTAATTAATTAACTAATTAATTCATGCTCAATCGACACAAAGTACACGATACATTTAATTTCATAGTTAGCAACCACATTAGCTTTATTTTGTACTGTATTTAATAGTACCAGATCCACAATATTTATTAAAGTTTATTGTGTGGATAGTTACATGTCGTTTGTTTTAATATTTATTAGCACGATCGCATGCAGATTTCATAACTGTTTATTCGAAAGTTCAATTAGAACTCTCTTCACACTATAAACAATTGTTCTTTCAATTTAGTAATTCTTGGCACATTTTAAATACCAATAAAGAACGCCAATCTATATAAATAAATATTTTATTTTCATTAATATATTTATATATTTAATAATGGGTGCAAATATATAATTGAGTTATAGGATAATAAAGTGTATTAAGATTGTTATGAAGTCATTTTTACTAGATCTGTACACAATAAGATAGTACTTCTGCACGAGTGCACGACTTATGGCAACATTCTTCAACTATACTTGGGCTTCTCTTTCGTTTTTGGGAAAAATGTTTAAAGTCAAGAGCATGGTGACGGTTCTGCAACGGATAGTTCGGGTTTTCTAGCATCATCATCATCTCTCGTTCTTGCTTATTTTCGTTGTTAAATTGTTCCAGAATTTTTAAATCTCGACATTCTTTGGAATCAGTGGGCTCGATATCAAATGGCAGTTTATAATCAAAGTCATCATTTACTGATTTCTTATCTGGGCGATTATAATGTCCTTCACAAACGAGATGTACCACTTGAGGGATTCTTACACCACAAAAAGCACCTCGGTCAAACCCATTTATACCAATCGCAATTAGGAAGAATAAAAATAGGAAGATTAACGATCTCATCTGAAATTTATCATAGAAAGTTCATATTAAGCTTTATAGAATTTTATATTCTTACCTTAAACTTATTCTCAAAATCCAAAGATTAAATCGCCACAAAGGATAAGAGCAGTGTAAAGCACATATTGGAAGTGATCAATTTATATACCCTTTGGAAAGGATCAAAATAATGGAAATCAGGATGTTGATAATGTGGGATTAATTAGTTTAGACGAGTGGGTGGCATAAGATAGTTAAAGTTAGTTTGGTTAGGATCGTCTTTAAATTGTTTACAGTTAAAGCATCCTTATTTTATTCAAATTTGTCGTAAACGTTTCTGCTACCGCTTCTTAGAATTTGGTTCCATACTATTTATAAATTGTAATATTCAGAAATGTCAATTTCATTCATGTGACATGGTTTACACCTGACACAACAAATTTAAGTTGGTTTATATTCTAGTCACTGATTTATGCGCATATTTTCTATTCTCCCCTTATGTTCTAAGTACAGGGCCGGTCTTCTAGAGGGTGCAGTGGGTGCAATGCACTCGGGCACCTCGATTGGGGGGCCCCCAAACGGTCATTAAAAAAATACCCCTGTATATGTGGGCCCCCAAAATTAATGTTGCACCCGGACCCCCAGAAGTAGAAGACCGGGCCTGTCTAAATATGTTTAAGGTCAATATTAACGTTGTGCATATTCATTTACATTAGTGTCAAGATTGCGTCTCATATGCATTGACGTTGTTACTGAAATTAAACCTTGGAAAATAAAATATAAATGCATAGGGTATTTATTTAATTTGTTAATTAATTATTTGAATTCTAGTGAGAACGCCTAGGCTAGTGGTCTTCAAACTATAAACGTTTATTAGTTCAAGCAACTTTGTGACCAAAGGGGTTATAATTTAATAGATTTGGCATGTATGTATAGTGATCATGATTGTGCACCAATTAGAAGAACTGTTTAAGTGCCAATTTTATAATATTGTCAAGAAAAACACAGGCATAAGTTCGTTTCTTACCTAAATTTCAAATGGCGGCCAAGCTTTAATTTTTGCATATGAGTTTGTATAGATTCTAATCTCTATACTATATATTATATACTATAGAGAGTTATGTATCCAGTGTAGTTATATACATATATTCATGGCATACGCATTGACATATCATCTCTATTAAATCATATCTTCGTCCAAAATTGCAAAATTTCCTACATCTCTTCGTTTGCGACCTGGCGAATTAAAATTTTATTATCTCATTCTTTGCCAAGTCTCATTTGAGTTTCAACGTCCACTTCATAAAATTATGTAACACCGTCGGTCCATATGTATAAAAGGTATATGCATACACTTTAGGGTTTACGCCAACGTAGGACATACTTCAATGATTCCTTTGAGCCCAGGGCACTGTCTTTATACCATAACAAGTCAGGTTTTACCGATTGTAAGAATATTATACTTTGAGACAAATATGTGAATGAACTCGTAAAGATTAAGTTGGCAGATCGTCGGTTTTCTATTCGTAGGAATATAGCTGAGTAGCTTTGCAAGAGGGCCTTCACCTCCACCTGCAGGAAAGAAGCTATGAAACTTGGTGCCTCTTCGCATCAAGTTAAATCTTCCTCTTTAGGATCTATCTTTCTTCTATAGCTTAATATTTCCGCGAATGAAAAGTTCTATTCCCAATATTATTTTGCCACATTCAAAAATTAATTTGAACACATATTTTGCAGATTGAACGAGAAGTTATACTCTCCAGCTCCGATAAAAACTCCAAAATCCCTATTTTAAATGATTACATCAAGCGTACTAAGGGTGCCATTGCTCCAGACGTCCCACCTAAACAAATGTCTGCCTGGAGCAACAACCATCATCATCAAATCCTGTCACCAGATCAAGTAAGAGCTTTCAAAAGTATTTCATAAATCATATCAAATATAATTGATAGATTTGTCACACGTTTGAATTTTGATTTGCTGGAGGTTGTAAATAAATTTTCGGAATCACGAGTAAAATCGTGCGCGTCATCAGAGCGTTGCAGACCTTCCTGCCACTGCTGTTTACTTAGTATGTCGGCACGGTAACACCAGCTGCGTGCGTCGAAGACTTAATTGTGAGACCGGCTGAGATTGTATCTTTGGGAATTGTTTATATTCATCGTTCGAATATGCGTTCTCGCGCCGTGCTCGTCGCTTCGGTAGTTTTGCCGTCCGTCGTCGACTCACAAATAATAATAAGGCTCGTCCACAGTATTGTTTCGTCATTTAATGTGAGCACATCGCAATGGTTGAGTTTGCCTTAAACAGTACTCAAGAAAATGTATTTTATCATAAGTTTCGCTCTAAACAAAAAGTTAATTTCTATTATTACTGTTTCTAGAATCACTCCGGCCACACGCATCCTATTCAGAACGAGAACTCTGTATACAGGGCAACCTATCACAATTCGCAGGATTATTATGGAGGGAATCAAAATATCGGAATGTCCACGGGAGCAGTCCCCAGGTCCACGTGGCAGGGTGAACTTAGTAAAACTCCAAGTCAAAGACAATACGAAGAGTTTAATAACCAACAGTTACAACTTCAACAAAGCCAATCTACAATGCAAACTTCAACATCTGAGAAGGAACCAAAGGAAACTAAGAATAAAACAATGACAAAGACATATCATACTATTAAAGACATAATTTCAAGTAAGTTCAAATCGAATAAAGACGTCGAAGACAAAAGCAATGAGGAAGCCGGGTTAAATAATGTCACTGAAGAAATGAGAAAAAGTATGAGAAGTATTGAGGAAGACGAAGAGAGAACTTCCAAGAAAACTGCAGGAGAGCAAGGAATCTATGGAAAACCTCGTACTGGTACTGAAAGTATTCAACAACAGCAACAGCATTTGCAACAACAGCAACAACAAAAACAATTTGCTCAACATATGCTTCAACAACAAATTATAGCTCAACAGCAACAAGCTCTTCATCAAAGCTATAAGAATCAACAATTGATGCAAGCCCGCTCGCAAGAAATGCTTGCTTCCAGACCAGAAGACTACTATCAGAATCCCTACATGCGCCAACAGCAACAACGATTCCAACCTCCCTCGAGAGATCAATATCTTGCAATGTCCATGCATACCCCTTCGAAAGAAACGAAGGATCAAGTAGCTGATGACCGCAGATTGGTAAATGAGCAAATTCGTAGTCCGCAACAACTCGAACGAGACAACATACGCCAACGAAGTTTTGAAGCTCGTCGAGCAGCTTCACAACCGCAGCTTTCTTTCGAAGATGAAATCAATAAAGAAATACCGGATAATAGACCACAACCGCAAGCACAACCAATACGTCGAGGTTCTCAAGGCAACTTAGTAGAAACGATACGAGCTTGTGAGGGCAAAGACAGTGACGATGGAGGTTTTGCAACCAAGGATACGACCATCAAGCAGGATGACTCCAAGGAAGATTCTAAAATCAACACTGCTTTAACCGGTGCTCCGCGGAAACGGTTAGAAGGAGAAATTGGGAAAATCGAAGGCGTGTATAATATTCATGGAAGACAAATAAAAGATTCTGAAGCTAGGAAAAACAATCCTAGTTCGGCTGCAAGTTCAGATTATGACAAGGCAGGACAGAGTTCTTCTAACGCCGATTCGGGTAGGGGAAGTGCCGCATATAGTAGTGGAAGAAGACCAGGAGGAATTGATACAAGCAACGAGTCAGATAATCATCAAGTGCATAATGGGCGTGACTACAGGGATCTGAACACGCCAGGTGAGTAATTTCTCATGTCGCACATGTGCATTGTTTATTTAATTGGCTATTATTTTAAGGTCACGATAGTGAATGGGTGGACATCGTGGAAACGGAATTAAGGCATATTCTTGAGCCGAAATTACATGGACTCTCGTTGCAAGGCAATAGTACAAACATTGCTAATTCCACATTAAGCGAAAGCATCTCTTCCATGACGCCGCCATTACCACCATTGTCCCCGGGAGAACAATCGTCACCTAACGTTACGCCACGTAATTCTACAAGATATAAACATAGCAGCTTACCATATGGTAGTAAACCGGATTACGATTATAAATCGAAAGGAATTAATTCTAGATGGCATGGAAATAGTACACAAAAACATAGAAGTGGGAAGAAAATTGATCACAGTGCTATTTTAAGGAGTAAACAAAGTAAGAACGCAAGTAAAATTTTCATATTTTATTTTAACAATAAATTGTAGTTTTTGGTTTGGATGCTGCTGATATGACTTCTACCACAACACGATCAATGGATCTTGAATCAATGTTGGATGGTCAAAGTGATTCAGATGGTGATCTTAGCACAGCTGATGCAAGAACTATCCGTAAGCAATTGGAAGGATTAGAGGGAATGTATTCAGAGGTATTAATAACTGATTTTCCTTTTATTATTTTCCTCTTATTTATTTTTTATTGTATCACATTATTAGGTTTTAAAACTTTTGGGAGTTAAGAAACACACTGGCCGTTACCAACCTTCTGATCCAAGATTTAGTAAACGTCGATATGGCAGTATGTCATCATTACCCTCAAGTTCCGTTAGTAGTCGTCCCATTAGAGACAAGCGTCGAGCACATGAAGACAGAAAAAAGGTGCGAGACATTCGTGGAATTAACAAACGTTTTCAACGATTAGAATCGCATGTTGTCACTCTTGCAAGATCAGTGGCACATCTCTCTTCGGAAATGAGGACGCAACATCTCATGATACAAGAAATGGAAAACATTCGCGGTGAGATTGCAGCTTTACGTACTCAAACAAACATGATGAACATCCGCAATCAATCTGCAAACCGACCAACGAATACAAATAAGGATTTACCGGATTTAGCAAACCCAACTCGTGTTAAGAAACTCACGAAGTTTTTTGGCGATGAGCCGCCATTATTGAGATTGTTTTTGAGGAAACTTGGTTATGAAGTAAGTACAATTATCATCTTTGTTGTTTTATATTGATTTAAATTTTTATAGAAATATGCTAATGCATTTGAGAATGAACGCATTGGAATGGTTGAGCTTCCATACCTCAGTGAAGAAAGACTGCAAAAAATGGGCGTACCATTAGGTCCGAGGCTTAGGATAATGGAAGAAGCACAAATTTCCGTATGCAAGGATAATACCTTGTGTATAGTTTAGTTTTTATAATCAATTCGTATCTCATGATTATTGTCCAATCTAACTGATTGAGTATTGACTGAAAATTTTATCAAAAATGATACGAATGGCGGCTCAAATTTATCTCGTAGATAATTGTATTAATCGATTTTATTTAATTTGTATATAGCTATGAATTTTATACGGTATAATATTTAATTTATATTTTATATACATATATGTAATACACAGTATTTTATATTTTTATTTAGGTTAAATATTAATATGTTATAAAATAAATATGTAATAGGTATTTAATTGCCAAATGAACCAAAGACCATTCATTGTTGAATTTCAATTTATAAAATGTTTGGTAGTATGTATAGTGGTAAAATTTCAAAAATGTTAAGTATAGAAAAAAATTGTAATACATATAATATAATGTATGATTATATTCGTATTTTATTTGAGTAAACATATAAGACTAACGACATCTTATTTTTATTGTAGATTATAAAACTAGATATACAAGTGCGCGTTTCTGCTCCCAAATTCACAAATTTGTAGATGTCCCAACTCGGAAGCAAAACTAATATCATCTTATTCGCTGTATTACGGATTTGTTAAAGCTGAAGTTCACGTTGCTTTACCATTTCAGGGTCTCTCCTTTTCCGCATTTTCTTTTTTTGTTTCATTTCCATCATGATTTGATCAAATATCTAAACTTGACTAAACTCCACAATATCACCCGGTATGCTTATGTAAAGTATTTATTATTCCTGAAATTTATTATTGAAATCGGTTGAACGGTTTAGGAATGAATTCGATAACCCACTACCTCTCATTAGAGTCATTCTAAATATTCTGGAATTTACTAGATAGTGAAAATAGGATTTCTAGGATATGATTTTTTTCTTAGAACACGAAAGTACATTAATTATTAACAATGTCATATTCAATTTGGTTTAAAAAATTTAAAATACAATGTGTTATTCCATTTTCTGACATCTTGATGTAAACCTTATCAATATAATTTATATAATAATTACTTTCCCATTATACCATTAGAGATAATATATAAATGTAATATTCATAAATGCAAAAGCAATTTTCTTAAAAGAATTCACATATTCATTCCACTCTCACATTGGTGTTGTTGGTGCCATTCCACTGCAGATATGGCTTCTGATCAGTTGGTTTTGTGGCATATAACTTATTACAAACGTTTTTATTGCATTACCAATCAAATATTGTATTATCTTATGTTTTACATTATTCCCATAGCAAATTTCATTGCTAGTTTAAATGAAGTATATAATCAAATTCAAAATGGTGTTAGCTTGTATAAAATTTTACCTTTTGCGGCTGTAATGCCCGTGCTATTCATTGGATTAATTTTATTACATGAAATAAAACTCAGAAAAAATATATTCTTTGAGTTCTGCAGGAGAGTTTGCACTGATTTTAAATACTTGGAAAATAAACATTCAGAATTACAAAAAATTGTTCGTTTTTATAATAGAATGGGTTTTATTATATATTTGTGTGTAAATTCGTTTTTAATTGTGGCATTCATATTTGTGGATTCTTTGCCATGTCAAGAAGTGGAACAAAACCGTTGTGGATTGTTATTTCCTGAAGACGTAATATTGCTTCTTTCAAGACATTTTAATTGTTTTATATACTAAAAATTATTTCAGTTTTATTTCTTTGATGCATATCAACGCCCATATCGAGATATAGTAAATTTCTCCTTGCTTATCATGACTATGTTTGAAGTAAATAACGTAATATTTATTCAGCAAAATACTAATCTGGCTATGGCATATATGGAATTACATTGTTCTGTATTAGTTGAACAGTTATATTCACTGAAAAACCTTAAAAATACAACGCAACAATGGAAATCTTTACGCAATTGTATTGAACATCATATATTAATGATTCAGTTAATATTTAAAGAAATCTTACTTAATTATTATAATTAGTCAAATTATTTGATTTTAGTACATGGAATTATTTTAAGGACGCATATAAAACAACTCTATTGATTAATGTTCTTATATATCCAATTATAAGTGGTAGGCTGTTATTCTCTTTGTTAAATGTAATAAATTTGTATAGTTTATTATTATATATAACACACTGAATACAAATATATTTCAGGACCCAGATAGTATGGTTGCAATCTGTTTGTTTGCTACCTTTATGATTTTAGGTAATGGAACGAACGTGGCAACACGGTTAGATAATTGCGTATGTATTTTCAGATGTTTTGTGTTTAAAGAAACACTGAAACTTTATATTATATATAGTGCAATTCAAATTTGTAATTTCAGAATATAAAATTGAAAGAAGCGACTTTTTACTCTATCCCTTGGGATGGCGATATTTGTATGATAAAAACTTTGCAATTTATGAATTTGCGTTGTTCTTATCCATTTGAAATAGCAGTTGGTAATTTCGCTGTGCTCACACATCAACTAATTCTTTCGGTATATTTTATAATTATATCTTCACTAATGCTATATAATGATTATGATTTTTAGATGTTGAAAATGGGATATACAGAAGTAATGTTTATTCAGAATACGAAAGCAAATTAATTTCAGTTGAACTTCGATAACTCGAAGTGCGATCTGCCACAAAAAAGTTCGAGTTATCGAGACTTCGAGTTATCAAAAAATGTTTAATATATATTTAATGTGGTTTTATTGGTGTTCTAATATAAGTAAATATCCCCCAAATATAGGCAAATTTTGTTGCTTACATAGCTAGAGTATTTATAGCAAGAATAAATAAAATTCGATTTAAGAAGCACTGTGAACTTCACAGAACCTCGCATAAACGTGTTAGAAACTGCAGGGTGCGTTTGGTTTTGCTTTGCCAAAGAATGCCTGGGATTCCCATTTAAAAAATATATGCCGTTACTGGATACCACAAGAAAATTCGACTTATCGAAGCTAGCGCCCAAAATTTTACTTCGAGTTATCGAGATATCAAAGTTCGAGTTATCGAGACAAAATTACATGTATATTCGGACCTGACGCTAATGCTAATGCCAACCTATTCAGTTCCAGTTATCGAAGTTCGACTTATTGAAGTTCGACTGTACTAATAACTTATTAATAACACGAAAACAAAAAAAAACATTTTTTATCGTTTAGTGCGTAAATGTATATGTAAATATTTTAATACCCCACATTTTTCTCTAGGATAGAGTTTCTTTAGCTAGATTTTTCTCTGCGGCGCGCGGCGCTGTATGACATCTACCCCTAGCTAGCGAAAAATTTTCTACGTTGCACATATGTTTTGCTACACAAGTCTAGCAAATTAACACTGTCACAAACATAATTTCTCTAGCTAGAGAAAAATCTAGATAAAACTCAACAGTGTACACGTACATTTATATATATATAGTTTAACAAGTTGTTTACATGTGGCACAACTACGAATTATTCATGTTCAGACCCCTTAAAGTGGCAAATATTAATTTTTTAATTTTTTTTCGTTTTAAATATATATGTATAGATAGTAGATACTAAAATTTTTCAATTTATAATAACGGAGTCACTGTGTTCAATCACAAAAGACATTTAACAGACGGTTAGTATAAGTCTTTCGATTATTTAATTTTGTTGTACATATTCCGTAATTATCATTGTATGAAATTTAGATGAGTAGATAAATCTTTATTTATAAATTTATCTATTTTCATACATGATGTACACCTCTATAACTGAGTAATATAGAGCATAATAATCATTTCTACTAAAATGGGAAAATTGCCGTATATTCTAATTGGCATAAAGATGTGAAATTGCTTTAATACGCTATATTTATTAAGTAAAGACCCTATGACATTGAATTTAATTGCGATAATTGAAACTAATATTACTTATTTAGCGTACACTTCGTCTATGAATGATAAATATAACAGCTGCCATGAATCAACCAATCTACTACTTCATGTACCTTATTACATAGATAGCAATTCTTATTTCTTAGTTAGTAGATTTGGTCTGATCATCAAGCATAGATATAGAATAAAGAAACGCATATTTTCGTTATCGGTAATCAGGAATGTTGTTATCTCATTATTCAGTTTGAAATAAGTACATTTTAGTATTTATTTATCATATTATCACCGTTATTGTAAAAGATGGAAGCAAGTACGACGAACTTAGAAGCAACTAAAAAGTGAGTAATTTTAAATAAAATTTTTACCTTGGTGTTTTAATAAATTTTAATCAATATTATAATTTTTAGAACAAATGTGGTACAGGTTCTTAACAGTTACATGCCTACGAATGAAAGAACGTGGAATTATGCAATACCAATTTTCGGATTTGTAAGTTAATTTTTCTATGTAATTGCTAATGAAAAAAATTGTATCAATAAGAAAATATATACTATTTCATTATTATTTATTATTTATATATATTAAATAATAAATAAATATTTCACTCTTCTAGAGTTTGTCATGTTTTGCATTTGGGATATTCATTGCTTCTGTTGAACATGCACGTTATGATCCAATTCCACATTCTGGAATGTATGATGTTGGATATATGGTATTAGCAGCAGCCGCTGCTATTGAATTATATTATGGATTAACTCACGTATGTGATAGCTGTATAAATTTAATTACAAATTTTAGACTTGATTTCCTATTTTAGAGAAGTCGTCGTCAATTTTGCTTTTGGATGTCTTTCAAAATTCTGGAAAGTTTACTTTTGTTATGTGGAATCCTTCTGGAATTTTTGGCAGGTCGTCGATATGAAATAGATACTGCAATTAGCGGTATTATATTTTTAGGTAATATTTCCAAAAAAATCAGTTCTGAAAATATTTAATAACATATGTAACAGTTTTAGATATTACAATTTTAATTTATGTGATAAAAAGATCTACAAAACGACAACGAAAAAATATCGAAAACATTTATGAAGTTCCAAATGCACATCAGCACTCCAACGTGAGTGTCTATTAGAAAATGTAACAGTATTGAAACTTTATTTATGATCTAGGAAGAGTATTAATTAACACTTAGTTTTAAAAGATAATAGTTATCTCTCAGTAGTTCTTATAGTTTCATCATCTTATTTTTATGTGTGATACTAAAATCTTGTGAGCAACAAAAATTACATAAACCTCTAACGCTCTAACGTGTAAACACATCCATTGGAAATGTGTACAAACAGGAGTGGAGTTACTTTAATCCAATTCTCTGCAACTGAAGAATTTTTTAAAATTTTTTACTCGTGGCCTTACTAGTGTTTCCTTACTGCCCTTGTGCAAAACTGAATTGGACCTATAAACATGCCGGACCTGGATCCAGACAGAACGGCTATGTTTCCCGAGACAGTAATCCTAGACTTGCCGTCGCCGCATCTCGCCAGCATGAAAATCATTGACAACGCCAAGGGCTCGGAGAACATTGCTGTTTCCATAATCGGTGCTGTTTCTGAAACGCGTTTACCGAGTGACGAGTATCCTGCAAATGCTCACATTCTTTACTTGGAGATTAAAACGAATAATCGTAATATGGCTTTACAAAAATTCCTTTGTTTTGATATTCGGACTGGAGTTTTAGTGCTAAGCATTTTCCATCTGGTAAGGTTTTCAAATTGTTAAATTTTGAATTATTTAATAAATTTATTACACATAACTTGTTTTTGAAATAATAGAATTTAATTTGTATTATAAATTTCAGATTTCGTCAGTCTTTTTCGCTGCGGTGCATTTTATTTTGAGTTTGGATGATACTGATCCGGAATCAGCATCTATGGAAACCTTTTATTTAGGTGGTGATTTGTTTAGTATTTTTTTGAATGGATCTTTAGCATATGGATTACATAAGGTACGTTTGTTAAGTTGAAAATCGTATAATTTTAACCTGGGATATTTAATTTAAATTATTTTAGGAATTGCGAGCATTTCTGTTACCTTATTTAATATTTGGAGGATTGATTTTTGCTATTGCAACATTGTTGTGCATTGTATTTCTGATTTTTGCCCCTGTCGTGATTGTTTTGTTATTGATTTTACTAGGTAAGTTAAAATCTTAAATAATGCTAAAAATTTGTATAAATTTAGAAAATACTTGAAGGCCTAGGGGAAGAAGTTGCTGTGGTCAAACTAGAATTTCTATCAGGACATGTTTCTAAGTGTTGCAAAATTTAAACTTTTGAAAAAGTCGATTCTGACTATCTCGGTTATTTTCCCTGGCCTTTCATGCGCATATAATATTAATGTTTTTTTGTAGGTTTTTATTGGTACTTTTGGTATGCAGTATTATCACTGTATCAAATGTTAGATCCACAAAATCCGAATTATGTTCCTCAGCAAGCTACAACCGTTTATATTGAAGATGCTAAGCCTCCTGCTTATTATGAAAATTCTGGTGCGGAAGCCGTTTAAAAATATTTTGACCAATATTATAAAAATTCAATTAATACAATTAATTTATTTATCGTAGTTAAAATAATTATAATAGACATAATTTGAACGTAATGCTGCATGAATTGTATAAAAGGTAAGAAAGGTATGGCATATAATGCAACATTTCTCTCTATTGTTCCAATTATGTAATATTATAACTTGTATATGTATGTATATTGGTGTGCGTTACCTGAAAGTTATTAAAATTATATATAAACGAAATATAATAATAAATGTTACAAAATTGTAAAATGATATAAAATCTGATAACACTTTAACTTGTAATTAGGTTAATTTAAAAAATTATTGAAATATTTGTATATGATTTGACGATTTGAAACTGGTTTGTGCAAATAGTATTTATTGTAAATTAAAAAATTTAAATAATGATATGACAAATAAATTTAATTGTTTGTTTACTTAAGTTCACAAGTTCAAACGGATATTATCTAATTCTAATTATAATGCATAGTAACAGCAATTTGTTTACAAAACTGGTGGTTAACATGTAAAATTATTTGATTAAATTAAAAATATTTGAATTTAAACTCTCATACTCAGACAATTCCCTATGTTTGAAATATACATATTTCTAATAATTAATAATCGCTGTTTTGGCAATGATATAACAAACTTCAAATTTAATTAATTTCATTATGTAAGTACATAATTATTATTAATCTATAAATGCTTTAAAATTTTAAATTATTTCATTCAGGGGCGGATGGGCAGTACATTAACGGCCCGGGAAATTTTTGACGGCCCTTAATTTCAAAGTCTGTTTTTACTTAACCCGGTACGTCTTTTGTTATCACTTGTGCAGGAAAGATCG
>JASKGN010026069.1:0-43570 GCA_030556245.1 Falagria sp. GC000072 | reverse complement strand
GTCTCATTCAAATCTCACATCAAACACTTTTCTTCATCTTCTACACTCTAAAATTACCTAAGTCTCATTCAATTCTCACACCAAACACTTTTCTTCATCTTCTACACTCTTAAATTACCTAAGTCTCATTCAAATCTCACACCAAACACTTTTCTTCATCTTTTACCATCTAAAATTTCCTAAGTCTCATTCAATTCTCACACCAAACACTTTTCTTCATCTTACAAATTCTAAAGTTTTCCTATCATATTATAATATGAATATACCTAATATTATTTAGAGACCTAGAGAATAAGTTTTTGTTTCTTTTTTTAACATTTCTGACACCTATGAACAATTTTATATATTTTATTTTCTTAGAATTAATTATCTTAAACATTTATAGGTGTTTATAAATGTTAATAAGTTTCATAAAACTTATTCTTATATAATCTCTTTCAAATTCTAAGTTCTTTTAAAATTATAAATTGCTTTCCAACTTTAGCAATATTTTGAATTACTTTAAAAATATAATTCTAAGGAACAAATTTTTGTCACTGGGTCAAATTATTGCTATTAGGAAATTTTATCCAATTTCAAAATTTACTTTCCTCATATATTAAGAGAGATTTTGACCCTCTAGATTTTAAAATTAAATTGAAGTTTGACTTAAGTGACATAAATTGTGCCTTTAGATACCTAACATTTTACAATAATAATTTTTGTAGTATACATATACTATTTCTTCTTAGTTTCGACGAATACAAAGTTGCCATGATGCTTTTTTTTTGATTAAACGAAGCTCCAACGATGTTGATGAACATGTGGAAGGTGATATTTAAAACTGTTGTCTGCTCATAAGTTTCCCTAAAAGCAAAAATTGAACAAATAAAGTAAGTGTCTAAAATCCTTTTTAATGTTAAATAACATAATAAAAAGTTCTTTGAGGTTTACACTTCCTATATTTTAAAATTAGGAACTAAATTCTAAATTTAGAGCTAATTAAACTTCATAAAACTTAATTTATTTTGAAAGTTAACTTTATCTCTATAATAATTGAAATGTATGATTTATGTACCTTCTTTTTGCAGGATGATAATTACTAAAGTCTTGTTTGACATGTTGACCCCTCTGCAGTCTTATTTGTTTCAGGATATACTAAGTGTACTTCAGCAGCCAGTTTACCTGAAAGCAAACATTTTATTTTAAAAAAATGAACAATTTTATTGTCTAAAATCCTTTTTAATGTTAAATACCAAAAATGAATTAAAGCAATTTGAAATTCAATCATGTATTAAATTCTTAAGTTGTAGTAAATTGAACTTCATAAAACTTTAATTTATTTTGCAACTAAACCTCTGCTATAAATAAAATATATGATTTACCTTCTTTTTGCAGGATGGCAATTACTAAACCCTTGTTGGAGATGATGGCCCCTCCGCCGTCTTGTTTGTTTAAGGACACATTAAGGGTTCTTCAGCAGCTAGTTTATCTGAAACCAAACATTTTATAAAAAACTAAACAACAATTTGATATGAACAACTAAATAAATGAAGTATATTCTCTAAACTCATTTTTAATATTTTTTAACAAAATAAATTGAAGTACTTTGAAGTTTACACTATCTCTATTTTACCATCAGGAACTAAATTCTTAAGTTAGAATTAATTAAACTTCCTAAATCTTTAATTCATTTTGAAAGTTAACTTCATCTCTATAATAAATGGAATAAATGCTTTATGTACCTTCTTTTTGCAGGATGAAAATTAGTCTCCATGAAATACTTCAGTTGTGAATATTCTTCATCTGCCTAAAATCAAACTGAACAACAATTATATATAAACAACTAAATAATAAAGTTTATTGTCTAAAATCCTTTTTAATGAATAACTACAAAATAAATTAAAGCATGTTGTAGTTGATACTGTATATATTTCACAATCAGGAACTAAATTCTAATGTTAAAGTTAACTGAACTTCATAAAACTTTAATTTATTTTGTAAGTAAACCTTTATTATAAATTAAATAAATGATTTACCTTCTTTTTGTACGATGACAATTACTAGCTTGCTGGAGATGCAAAACTAAGTAACATTTCAACTAACTTACTGATTGGCTCAAGTAACAAATTGAAAAAGCCTTATAGATGCTGATGAATCCCTTGTTTTGTCAGGATAATGAAGGTCTTGTTTTAGACATTGAATGATGTGTTCCAAATTAATCATTTGGTGAATTGCTGAATACCACACTCTTCCTGGAAAGATAATAGGGGTTTCCATTTTAAATATTCAGTGATTTTATCTGAACTCTTATTTACCTAAAATACACAAATATATTAAAATACAACAATAACTTAACAGTTAATTGTGCCATGTGGCACTTATTAAAATATCAAAAATGCAAATAACAATAAATATTTATATGAATCTGTAAAAATTTCGACTATTGAACATAGCAACACTAAATAAAATACACTGGATATAATATAAAATTTATTATTTCACAAATATACATCACATTTCAGGAAGAGAGCATGCAATTATATTTTATAGATGCACATATATTATAATAACATATCACAAGGTAAAAGAACAAAGAAACACATAACATACACAAAAAATACTGACTTGAAAAAACAAAGAAACATGTAACATTGACGGCACAACACAAGTAGTCTCATTATTACATCTAGAATTACTCAAATTAACTAAAACATATAAAAAATGGGAGGGACAAATATAACAAAGCATATTAAAACTATAAAGTTATACCTTGAATAAATTATGGCAAGTGGTGTTATCGACATCTCGCAACCTACAACAAAGACAGTCTCAACTGCAATTTATTAAATAATTTCCACAAAAATACACTTTTGCGTATTTGCCTAACAATAATCTTAGTTCTTCACTTTTATTTATTAACTGATTGACTTAATCCAACTTAATCACCACTTTGCAGCATGTAGCCTACATTATGCGTAGTCACTATTGTTTTCTCCTTTAGTAAGAAACACATTTATACTGTGCTCTTCAAGAAAAATGTTTAACTTCCAAATTTTGATATTAGTGTATATATAAATTTGATCTATTACTGAAATCGCTAAAATCCACTGAAATCATAGCAGCTGTGATTCTTATAACCATTTTACCAGATTCTACTAAGTCACTATACTAAGTGCAAACGAATGCAAGTTAAGTTGCCTATGTTATATCAATTTGTTCCAGTGCATGGAAATACTAAAAGTTACTGATTAGTCAGATTAGCTTTACTAGTTCAATGATTATTAGTAAATGTTATGAATAGAAAAATTTATTTACTTTATTCCAATATCCATAGCATTTGTCGAGGGCTCAAAGGGGGAAGATGCTGTAAAGAACAGAATGTTATGTTAACATATTTGATATATCACTTATCTTAATATAATTACCTCAAATGGCCAAAACTTTTATCCTTGTTGTTTCTGTGTCCGAGAAGGTGGTGTTAATTGAGCATTTACTTGACTGCATATACTTCTCATTTCCCTCTGAAGCTTCTATTATCATTCTCGTCTAATTGCATTTGAAATAAAAATCAGGAACGAGAGGAATTTAGGATGTGACATGACCTTTCGTAGGAAAGTGTCGAAAGGATCATGACTCGCGTGGGCAGGGCCGTGTCCCTGAAGCAGATCCTTTTACAGATCCACCCGCTACCCGTGTTTATTCACAATAACTTCGAAGTATTAAAATGGCAATTGCTTAATAAAATTTAGTTTATTAAATAACAATCTTAGTTAAATAATAGAAGCGAAATAAATTTAAAAATACTTCAAAATTCATTAAATGACTCAGTGCAACACACATGCAACTGGCGATTTGCAAGTGTGTTGCCCAAACTACAATATTATATGTATTTTACAATTATATGTACGTGATAATAATTAATTTTGTCTTATTTTTACAGCAGAAAAGTTCCAATGAATTCTTATAAAAATACAAATGACAATTGGAACAAACTAGTAAACAGTTATAACAAAACTTGTCTGATTCTCAAAACAGAAATATAATATAAATAAATTAAATTGATTCAAAATTAATTAATAATAATTTAAACAAAATAAGACTTTGTTAGATATGGCAACTATAACAACAGATTACGTACACAAACCCAGAACTAAAATAGTAATTTGTAAGTAATCATAAATTCATCATTTCCAAATTTAGTAATAAACTTGTATCATTTCATCATTATCTTTGCACACTGAAAATGTTGCAAATGTTCAACAGAACTGGCGATTTCCATTGAATATTTGCCAACTATTTTAATGATAATGACGATAAGCATTCTTAGTATATTTCTTACATATTTATAAATAGAAAAATATGCGTAATTATAATCCTAAAGTGTCAGTCAGTTAGAATGGAATTGTTAGTGTAACAAAAATGTTTTTAGAGCCACGCAGGCTTTGTTGATGTTGATGATGACTTCCGTTGTTGTCCCGTCGGTGTATCTGCCCCAGTTGAAGGTCTTCTCAATAATCTTGAAGTGGCAGTGTTGACTCCTGGTGGTACGGGGGTATTTGATCCGGACGGTGTTCTTGTTCTAAATTTAAACAACAACAAATTAGAAACATTTCCAAATCAATAATTTTATATAATTTCATGTTACTTTAAATTTACCTAGAAGCTGTTCTCAAATTTGGAGCGTTAGAAGTAGATGCATTCCTTGTTTTGGTAGTGGTCCTAATATAGCACAACATGCCAGTTAGTTGTTATTGTAAATTCAAAAAATCAAACATTAAAATCATGCCCTACCTATTTGCAATAGGTATTTTTGAAGTTGAAGACTTTGTACTTTGTTAGCGTGAAAGAAGAATAATTGTTAGTTCTAATGTAAATTGAAAGAAACTATTTCACAATACTACAATTGATTAAAATTTAACTTAATTATTAGACACAAAATGAAACCAGAAAAAAACCAAGAAAATTAAAGTTTCAACATGCTAAATTCAAACTGTTAAATATTATCACTCAAAATCCCATGCAACACACACAGTTATCAACAGTTAATTTACCCCGATGATAAAGAAAAGGAACAAGAACTAGAAGTGGAGAGTGACTGTAATTCAGAGTCACCAGAATTTCCTTTATAAATTGGAATGCGAGACCTGAAGATAAATTAGCACAAAATTGTTACATCTAAATTGTCGAAGTGATTTATATTAAAACTCATGATACTTTGATGAAATTTTAAATACCATTTTAGATATTAAGTATCTGTACGGATTTGTTTTTATATTTATTACTGTGTTTATTTTATTTTCAATTAGTCTACGATTTCCAAGATTTGTTAAACGTTAAAATTGGTTTTATTTCAATTTGTCCAATTTAGTATACTAACTAAATTTGTTATCAAGTTAAAATTTTGAAATAGTCTAGAACTGATAACAAACCTCTAATTTACTTCTTTAAAAATCATCATCATCATACCGCCATGATTCTTTTCTTCTGCAAAGATGGATAAGAAACATTAAGAAAGATAAATATAAAGTGAGAAGTTACCCTAAACCATTTGATTCCAGATTAAATTCCAAGATATCTACAGATTATTAAATTACGAGTTTTCTAAAAATTATCCCCTAACACAATTACGTCGTTTTAGATTACAAAGTGTATATACATTAACTAAGTGATTTGATTTCGTTTAATTCGTTTTTCTTTTTGAATTACCTTGGCGTTATTAATGTAGTTAATGTTGGTATGCTGGATGCTCTTGGTATGCCCGATGATCTAGATAATTGTTATGTTTGTCATTAGTGTTCCTTGTTAAATGTAAATTATTTAAATGCATGAAAATGGTAGTCACGAAAAAAATGATGCAATGATTATGTTTGTAAGAATATAAATGAAAATGATGTTAAATGTTATTTATTAATAAATTATACAAAATATTTACCTAGTGGAAGGACTACCAGGTGATGCTAAGCCACTTGGAGTCCTAGGTCGAGATGTTGGAGTACCATTGGTAACATTTAATCTTCTAGCAGTTGAGGAAGCTGTACTTCCTGAACGACCCGAAACTGGTGTTCGTCTTGGAATGCGCGATGACGAAATGTCATCTAAAAATGTTTAAGAGTTTATAAAGACATTTGAAGAAGCAAATAATTTTGAATCATACCTGTACTATCAAGTGACAAATTGGATCCATGACGACTGGGTGGTTTACTACCAGGGCGACTACCAGTCCTTGATGTAGGTCTGGAATTAGATCTGGAATCTCCTGGTGTTAATGTTGATCTGTAGGATGACTTCCTTGGTGTTCTTAGGGAAGGACCTTCAGTATCTGACAAGGAATCAGGAGTCCCAGCAGATAAATTGGACTTCGATGATTTTGGGAAAGAACTTCCAGACATTGGTATGGATTTGGCTGAACGTTCTCGTACCTAAACACGAAAACAGTTATTATTATTATTTCTCACTTCAAACTAAAGAAATTACAATTACAAAAAACTTACCACAATGTAAGTGTTAATTATAAAATAAAATATGTACTAAGAAATACATTACCACAAAGAATTGTTGGGTTTTACGTTTAAAAAATACATACCAGCGGTACTTGGGAAAGATATAATAATCTGTGGTGATCTTTTTCTGGACCATACATGGCAACTGCACAACCAATCAATGAAAAATATTACCATGAAAATACTCAAATGTTTCTAAATTTTAATTAAGTGTGTGTTTGAGTATCCTTTGGCATATATGAACATAAAACCGTTCACAATTCAAAAAGACAAATTACAACAATCAACATGAATCACGTTATTTTCTTGTTCAACAAACATCTCAAAAACGATTTCTTTTGGACCAAATTCGGGATTTGTGCAGTCACACATATGCATGCATTTACTACTACACTATTCTAAGAAAAGCCACCACCACTCGTGGAAAACAAACACGAAGAAAATATAAGCCCCATATAAATTACAAACAAAACTTTGTAATAACAAAACTGATAAAATAAAGTTAGTTTTGTTGTCTTATTAGTGTATATTACCCAGTGACAAGAATAAGGATTCATGTGCGCCGTGTGCACCGTGGGACTCGAGGTGGAACCGACATGCATGGGGTATGCATTGCCCACCTCTCCTCGGGCCCGTAGCTGTTCGAAAATGGGCATCAACTCCGCCAAGTGCTCCTCAGCTGTATACATAATACAATCCCCAAAAAATTTACGATTAACTTTGGTACCTTCTTCTATTACAAAGTTCAGTCAAATTGTGGTGTTAGTGTGTATATTTTCTTTGTGTTAAATAAACAACAAAATTATAAGAAACTTCTGGTGAATTAAAACAAACACTGATTTTTGCTGTAAATAAGATTGTTTAGCAAAGAAGAAACAAATAACTATAAGTTGGAAGCCCTTCTAAATCAAATATATAATAAATTCGTGTATTCGCATTTCTAATTGATATCGCTCTTTTTCTTTTGTATTTGTGTCCACAAAATTGAACAATAAAATGCTCAATTTGATGAAACGTTTCATGCAAGATTATTTACTAATCTTATTATTTTCTAAACATATTAAGCTCATTTTGTTTCGTGTAGCACAGGATAACAAGGACAGAAGAACTTATAATGGTAAATGAACAAATTGTAACACTTTTAGTGCAGAATAGTCAACAGACTAACTCCAAACCTGGATGCCTTACCTTCCAAATTCAGAAGAAACAACAGTGAGAGGGAATGACTTCAATCTTAAATCTAAGAACATGCAATTCTTACTCATACCATCGTGCCAAGAACATAGAAAGCCAAAATGCAGAATCTTAACAACTAAATATTCCATACCAAATTGTGCAAACAAATATACCTTGGTGATTGGTCCTTGCGAGGACGAACCGGATGCAGGTGAAGAAGCCGATGTCTTAGGCTTGAATGCGGTCATGGATTGCGAGACACCATCGGCCAAGATGAACTGTTCGCGGAGCTCAATGTTGGTGCGGCCCTTAGCTATATATGTGCGCAGGATATTTAAGGATTAAACCAAAATTGGTATCGAACCAAACATTGTGGATTGGAACAAGAAAGGAGATTTAATAAAGGAAAGGAATTGCAATTTTTGTTATTAATTGTATCGAAATGTGTTTCGTTTGAAAATTATATCATGAAAATGGTGAAAAAGGAAAGAAAAACAACAAACAAAAAATATATAAGCAAAACTTTGAAATACCTTGATCCACACAAATATTGCCAAATAAATAGCAACACCAGTGTTGTGTGTAATATGAAAAACTACTACTCATGATTCGAATATATATATAATATAAAACAAATTAATTATATATATTCATAAAATCACAGTATATTTTTGTGACAAATACACTACATACACAACTACAAAACCAAAACTTGTGTCAAAATGTTTGTGTAATAGATAATAACATGCACCAAACCATCATTAATAATAATCCAAAAATAAACCACAATTAGTAAACATAAATTGAACTGCAACGAAATATTGTAACAATTCCAATCATAAATAATAATTAAATGAACGAATTCATGTGAATTCAACACCCATGCAGGCTTACCAAATGGGCACCAAGGCTCGTGCTGTTCAGGTTTTGCTGGGTCGGGTATAGGTAGAACCAACATTACTTTGTTTTGATAATATTAATAATGTCATCATAATTAAATCAGACATGTTCAACGAAAAATCATGAACGAATTCAAATTATAGAAAACGTATCAGGATTATTGGGATATTTTAAAAATTAAAACAATAAAGAGAAGCAAATTGGTAAATTAGTATTATGAATAAACCTACGATAAAGCGTGAAATATTCATAACCATTCTAAGACATAAATTGGAATCAGTAATGAATGTGTTTACCACTAATTTTATAAGTTATACGAATTTCATTAATAGATTTAATACTCTAGAAATGCGGTGATCTATGGAATATTAAAAGTGTTACAATTTTTAGGGGATAAAAAGTTAGATCATTATTTCGGACGCCATTTTGTAGTAAACTATTTTCATTATGAGTACTTTAGAATACATAAATTATTAATTATTATATTTAAAAATGTCATTATGTTAATTTATTATCTTCCCTATTTTATTATGTTAATCACTTGTTTAATTTTAAATTGCCCTTCAATATTATTAAGACATGTCTTCAATTTTAAATTTAGTTGTTTTAATTTTGACCCTTCATTTGTTTCTGTTGTATGTTTTGTATATGTGCAGTGTATGTGTAGTTTAAAATGTAAAATAATTCGGAAAAACACTTACCTCGACAAGGATCATTCTTCAACAGGAATTCGTCTAAGGCGATCCAACCACCACCAACACGTACCATCACAGTACTTCGCAAAATTCGAACCAGCCGTAGTTTCTGGCTGTCACCAAACTGTAAAATATTTTGAATTAATATACTGAATTATAAGTTATAATGAATTTATTAATGATACCCTATATTTTCCTTCTCCAACTTGGAACACTCTGAACTTCTGGCGACAAGTACAAAGCATAACCAGACGCTTAACTTCATCATGTATTTTTTGTGAGTCATTATCAGGTTTCTTTTCTTCCCAATCTGGTCTAAGAGCAGCAATAAACTCCTTCCAGTCGATCAGACCACGGTTATTTCTATCAAACATATCTGCCACTTCCTTCATCTCCAAACGATTAGTATCGAATTCTGCAAGTAAAAATATTAAAAGACGTGGTAGATATTAAAATATGAAGTAATTTACTGGTATTTATGATGCCATCAATAAAGTAATCTCTTGGAATCAGATTATCATTGTTCTTGTCCATTTTCCTGAAGAGATCTGTGAGCCTAGATTTCTTGTGGTTCATGAATTTCAAGAAACGCTTTCTCCATTCATCCCAGGAGAAGTTATCGGCTCTTTCTTTTTCTCTTAGATAAGCCAGGTGGTTATGAAGATCTCGTTGTCGTTCCCAGGATAACATCCAAACGTGACGCCATTTATCATACAAGAGTTTAACTCTTGGACTTCTAAATTCTGGCTCAGCACTAAAACCCCAATTAAAAATTAATACCTATTCAAATTAATTATTATCTTGATATTATCAAAGTCATATACAATCTGACAACTTGTATTTCTATAAAAATGACTCCCAAAACCTCAAGGTTTCATGCTAATTTCTAACTTATAAAATAAACAGGATTGAGAAAATAATTGTATGTACCTTGGGAATCGAGGTCCATAATGTGGTAATTGAGGATCTGGACTGAATTCTCTGCTAGGACTAACCCTGTTACAAAAAAAAATACCACATGCAACACTCAACAATAAATACTTCACAAATAATAAAATGCCACATAAGTATGAAAATATGGCTAATTCTTTGTTAGTTCAAATTAATAAATTGCTAACCTGCGTCCTGTATACAAGTCTCGAGATCCCTTGAAACTAAAAATAATAAAAACAAATAATAATGTTAATTATAAAAATTATACAAGAGTTATTACAAAATGACAACAACTAAAGCAGTAAAGCTAAAATTCACATTACAAAATTAAACAATATATCTTGATAATTGGAAACATAACAATGTTATTTACAAAGGGGACACAATTTCTGATTGAATAAGAAATGAAGTGCACAATGCATATGACATACCTTTGCTTACGGCCAAGTTTGCCATAATCAGGTGAACCTTCACGCAAATCATGCTGTGATCCTCTACTGCAATATGAAGTGATAAAGCACACATAAAACATGAATAGAACACACAAGGCATGCAAGCAAGTATAGTAAAGTATTTTGCAAAGTCAAAAGAGCTTCGCGTGTTTTGTGTAAACACATGAATAGTTGTGTATTGTTTGCAAGACAGGAAAATTATTATTACTTACATTGGCAGTTTTCCTTTGACATATTTCTTGGAGTCTTTAGTTTGAGTCTTAATTTGTCGCGCTTTGCATACTCTATCTACTTCCACCTGTCTCTTTTGGGTATTCTCCATCAGTTCTTTATGATCAGCAATTAATCTTTCAGTAGCAGGAATGTCCATTGGCAATTCTTCCTGTTTGAGAGACAAAAGCGTGTTCTCTAAACCAAGTAACCAGGCAATAAGTTCTTCCAAACATTCATCAAGATCTTTAAGAGATTGCATATGACTAGATAGTTTGTCATAACGTTGTTTAGCCCATTGTGAAACTTCTTCCCAACGAGACTGAATAATAGTGATCCATTGTTTTATTACATGAACAGCATCTGGATGAGCTTTCGATAGAACTGAATGAGCTAATTCCAGAGTCATGTCCTTGTCAACTTCTTTTTCCATCAATTCATGCCTGAACTTTTCGAGAACTTGCAGTTGTTCATAAGCTTCAGCTTCATCTTCAGGTGTATTACCTAAAACAAAATATAAAATACAAATTAAGCAAAGATTTCTTAATTTCTAATCATGAGGGACTACAAACCTGTAAATCTCAATTTCATTTCAGCATTTGTCAGCCAATCCAATAACATATGCACTGATTTATGTAACTTCTCAGCTTCACGAAGAGCTTCTTCCAATCTGCTGCTCTTCCTATTGGTTAAACTACTAACTGAATCCCATAATCCTGTGAGTTCAGTTAACTGTGTCCTAATAGCAGTAGCATCAGTAGAACTAGCTTTAACTTGCAATTCATTTCCTGTCCTCATTACAGATTCCATCTGAACATTTCTGGCTTCAAGATCTTGTTCAAATCTACGATGTTGATCAATCAAATGATTGACAGTATCTAAGTCACCATGAAGTGGTCGATCTTCTGACAAATCTATCTCGACTCTCTTTAACCATTGAAGCAAAGCAGCAAGGGCTTCCTTGAATTGACCAGAATAGAGCAAAGCCTCCTCGAGTTTTCGCTGTCTGTCAACACTCTTATTGCACACTGATGTCCATTTGTTCTTCAATTCAATCAACATTTGTTTCAGTGTAGGCTCATCGTTCTTCGTAGCTTTGTCTTTTAGAGATTTGCCCATCTTCATAGTATTATCATATGTTCCCTGTTTTGCTGATAATGCTCTCTGGAATTCTTGATGTTTCGCTAGACGTTGCTTAATAACATCTGGATTATTGCCAATATTATCTTTAAGTTCATCCAAATTGGCTTCAGTTTCATCTAACCAATTCATTAATCCAGACCAAGAATCGTGGAATTCTTTGGCTTCTTTGTATCCTAAATCTAGAGCACGTGTACGTTCAGCTGATTTAGAAGCTACACGTTCCCATCGATGTTGGACACTAATGAGCAAGTTCTTAATAAGAATTACATCTTGCTTCTGGCTGAAATATTTCAGATGTGTTCCCTTCTTATCAAGATTCAGCATGATTTCTCTATGGGCATTAACATCCTTTTGGAATAGCTTATGTTCTTCTATTTGATTTTGAATAGTTTCCAAAACTCTAGAAACAGGTTTCAGATTGCTGAGATGTTTTTCAGCATTTGTAAGCCAATCCACAAACGCTTGAAGTGCTTCGTGGAATTCAGTTGCTTCTTTAAGTGCAATTTCAAGCTTAATTTTCTTGTCATTGGCACGTGAAGTGACAGAATCCCATCTCTGTTTCAATGTCCTGAGATTATGTTGCAAGTTAGATGCTGCATTAGATCCTCGTTTTAGATATTCTTGTCCTTGTGCTAACACAGTTTCTACCTTTGGCCTATTATCTTCCAACTCATTGTAAACTTCCATGAATCTTTCTAATTGTTCACTTGCAGTTTCTGGTAGACCACCAACTGGTTTGCTAGCTGCTATGATTCCATCAACATCACCTAACCAGCTCAGAAGATCTTGAATTTCTGCATTGAATTGCTGAGCTTCAGTAAGGGCATCTTCCAATTCTCGTTGTCTATCAGCTGCCTTCTGCATCAAATTCCTCCATTGGCTATTCAAAGTGTTGAGTTTGTCTTGTGTTACAGAAGCTTCATCTTCACCACTCTCAATTATTTGTCTACCAGCATCGTTAAGCGTATCGACACTCGTTTGATGGGCTTGGATGTCGTTGATGAGGACTTTGAGTTTAGCCAATTCAACTTCAAGAATTTGTGGATCACCTGCTACTGGCTTTAATTCATCCAGGGTCTTATCTGTTTTGCTAATCCAAACAAGCAGTTCATTAAGGGCATGTTGAAATTGGCCTAATCTTAGCAAAGCATTTTCGAGTTGACGTTGACGTTCAACAATTCCACGAAGAAGTTCATCCCATCTGCGATTTACAGCAAGCAATGGTTCCTTGATAGATGCGGCTTGATCAGCTGATGTTCTTTCGGTAAGTTCCTGAGCTTGCCTGTAAATTGAATAAGAGATGTACCTTGTTCATAACATAAAATTTTTGCAGGCATACAAGCAATATTCAATTTGGAAATCATATCGATATAAACAATTTTGAAAAAAGAAGTGAGTAATTTTCATTTATAAATAATTTCAAACTTCACTTTAAATGCATTAGTAAAATTAGTATCAGCTCTGAATCTATGTTTTCTGGATCGCAATAAATATAAAATATACACCAAATCGCATCATAATTTAGAACGTAAGCATATTTACAATTAGCACAAAACAAAAATGCAATTAAACACACAAAACATATAAATCGTCTTGCCTTATTAGACTCCTGAATATCCATGGAATATGTAGAAAAAATACAATAGTTAGTAACCATCCACATTTGTTTTAAAATTATATCAATATTAGTTATAAAATTATTAATTTCTTACCTATTCAAAGCTTCCACTTTAACCATATGTGGATCCACTTCGGTTTTGAACTTCTTCAGTTGGTCAATTTGTTTTTTCACTGCATCTATATCAGTACCCAAAGGACCCATCTGTTTAAATTTATTTTCAGCTCTTTCCAGGAACTCCAATAAATTCTATAACATAAGAGATAAAGTAGAAACTTACAACATTTATCAAAGTGTAAAATATATACCTGTAGCGTCTCATGGAATTCCATAGCCTTCTCCATAGCATCAATGAGATTTTCTTCTCTCTTTGCATACAAAGCAGTGATGTTGTCCCAAGCATTGTCCAAATCTTCAATATGTTTCTTAACTTCTGGCTTATCAGGCTCTCCTACTAACTGCATCAATTTGACACCAGAAGTTCTAACTTGTTCAACTTGTGGTTTGGTGTGATCAATTTCATGGCGAATCTCTTGCAAAGCAACTTGTTGTTTCTGAATAGCTTTTGGTTCAACTGCTGTGGGTTCTTGGGTTTGCAAAGTATCTTCAAGATCTTTCAATTGAATCATAATTGCATGCAATTCCTTCCAGAACTTCTCAGCAGCCCTGAGAGCATCATCCAAAGATCTACCGCGAGTACCGGTTGCTTTTTGGACATCATCCCAAAGGTTTTTGAGTTTGTCCAATTTACGTTTGATGTCCTTAATTGCGGGATCAGCTTTGTTACTAGCTTTGTTTATTACATCATCAGCAGCGCGTTTAACAGCTGCATAAGCTTCCTTACGCTTATCTAAATCACCAATGAGGGCATCGTTATCATCGATTTGGTCACGGATTTTGGGAGGATGTGCAGAAATTGGTTCCAGGTTGTTAACTTGGTCTGCTGTGTTTGATAATGCACGAAGCATTCCTTCCAATTTATCAGAGAATTGTGAACTTTCCTGTAAGGCTTGTTCAAGTGCTTGTTGGCGTTCTCTAAGTTCCAAACGTAACGCAGCATAACGAGCATTATCACTATCAATTAGATCTTGTACTTTACCACCATCATCTTCAGTACACAACCTGATTAATGCTTCACCTGTCTTATTAAGTTTATCAACTAAAGGTTTATGCTCGTTGATTGATTGCAAGAACATTTCATTTCTGTCTTGTTGTTGGGCAATCAAGTCAGGTCTTAATGCTGGCATAGATAACATTGACACTTGTTGTTCCATGTCTGTTAACCAGTTGGCTAAAACAGCGTGGGTATCGTGGAAATGTTCAGCAAGTGGTAAGGCTTGTTCTAAGACACCAAGACGATCACTGCTTAAGGCTGAAACTGTATCCATAGCTTCTCTTAAGTCTTCCATCTTTTCGCGAATCAAACTCATTTCTTCGCTGGGAGGTGATTCTCTAAGTACCTTCTTGGCGGTGGAGATAACATCTCTGACTCTTCCCTTTTGACTAGATATATCATCATTGAGTGCTTTGTGTTCTTTCAGTTGTACGCGAATAACATCTGGATCAGCTGATGGCTTCTCAGCGTCACGAATTTGATTTTCTACATCGCGGAACCATTCTAAGAGTTCGTCGATATCGGAAGTCACTTCCAACGCTCTTTGTTTTCCAAGATGGATTCTTTCAGCACGTCTTTGGATTTGTTCGGCAATTGCATCAAATCTTCTGTTATCTCGGGTTACCAACCCTTCAATTGTTGAAGCTCCTTCACCTGGACTAGCTTGACATAATTGTGGTCCAACGAGATTGATTGTTTCCAAAACTGGACGCAACTCCTATAATATTATAAAAATACATTTGTACAAGTAATGTTTTAATAAATTGAAAAGCAGCTAAATGGTGAGTTTGCTACAGATCAACGGAACATGCACATCTATTATAATATAAACTAAATTAAATTATAAAATAAAAATCTAGTTACCTGCAAGTCTACTTCTAAACGAGCAATGTCTCCTTCATTACTATCACCAGATTGCAAAATAGCTTCAGCTTCTTGCATCCAGTCAACTAATTTGTTGTGTTTAACATGGAATTGTTGTACTAATGGCAACATATCTTGAGCATGTTTCAATAAATCTGCACCTCGAGTTGTAAGATCATTATAACGACGTTGTAATGAATCTAATTTATCTTTAAGTTGAATGGCTTCATCAGCAGAAATATGTTTCATTAATTCCACTCCAGCATCTACAGTTCCATCAATATCATTTTGTCTGCTTGCAATTTCTTCAGTTAATCCCGTTAAATCATCCATCTGTTCCAAAAGTTTTTCAGTGTGAACTGCCAGTACTTTGTATCTTCCTAGGCGTTGCTGCATAGAGTCCATCCAAGCAGCAAGGTCTTGATAAGTCAGAACTAGATGTCTTAATCCTTGACGAGAAGCATTCAATAATCTACCAATCTCATCACTAGCTTCTACTAAATTGCCATACCTATCAGTAACTTCAGATAGTTTTTCAGCGACTGTGGTTGCTTCATCTTCGCTAACTAGAGACATCAAATTGGCAGCTACATCAGCCAATTCTGTAAAGTCATTGCGTTTTCGCAAAATTTCGTTGTGAAGAGCTTCATGTTCTCTGATGCGTTGTTGAATCTTTTCTTCATCAGTGGGGATAAGTTCCATGTCTTTGATTTTCTTTTCACTACGGTCTAACCAATCTTGAAGTGGTACAAGTTTATCTAGGAAGTCCTTAGCAACTTTCATAGCTTGTTCAAGATCAAGAGTTCTTCTCTGGGCACCTTCAGTTAGAGCATCAAATCTTCCCATAAGATCTTTAAGTTGTTTTTCGATAGCTCGTCTTTCTGCTGGTTCAGCATCCTTAGCAATTTCATTACCCATACTGAATAAACTGGACATTGAGTTTTGACGATCCAGAAGCATCTTCTTGAGGAATTTCTGTTCTTGCAATTGTGCTTTAACGACTTTGTAGTCTGCACTTGGTGGTTTCTGATTTGCAACAAGTTCTTCGGTATCGGTGAGCCATTTAGCTAGACCGTCCAATGCTTCTTGGAATTTGCCAGATTGTAAGAGTGCAACGTCCAATCTTCTTTCGCGTTCGTTCATACGTTCTTTCAAGTTATTCCAGAGATCATTCATCTTCTCGAGTTCTTTTTCAAGGGTAGATGTGCTTACACCAGGTGCTGCCGATTGAATAAGTCCTTGACCAAGACGATTACATTCGTCTACATGTTTGGCTAATGCGTCAATTGTCTTTGCTCTGATCTTCTTCATTTCTTGTTGTTGAGCACGAATAGTTTCAACATCCATGCCGATTGGTTTCAATTTGCGTAAATCATCTGAAGCATTTTGGATGTTATCCATTACAGTCGAATGTACCATGAAGAAGTTCTCCAATTTCTTGAGAACTGCTTCAAGTTTGCTTTCACGTGCCTTGGCTCTATCATCAAGTTTGGCAAGTTGTCTTCGGAGACCATCAACTTGATGACGAGTCTGAGCCGTATCAGGAGCAAAGCCATTGTCGACTAATCTCTCTCCAGCAGATATAGCAGCATTGACATCATCAGCAGCTTTATTTAATTTCTGAGTAAACCTACCAACTTCATCGATCTGTTGATGTACTATTTTCACATCTCTACCTGGTGGTTTCATGCCATCGATCTCTGCTTCAAGGGACGTCAAGTCATGAGAAAGACTTTTAACTTGTTCGTTGAATTGTGTAACAGCAGTTGCTGCAGATTGAAGATCTGAACACCTGTCATCTAATTTACTTTGCAGTTCATGAATGCGATCACCAAGAGCATCAACTTCATCAATAAGATGATGACCATCAATACCGCTTTCTTTAGCTTCATGATACAGATCATTGGCTTGTTGTTTGCAGAGCTGGAATGGTTTTAGTAAGTTATTTACGTCTTCTCTTAAAGCTTTAATTCTATCAAGCAATTTGGGATCTCTAGAAGCACCACCAAGTGAATCATGTGATGCCAATTTATCCTCACAACGTTCTAAACTGTGAAGGAGGTCACGCATATTTTCAGTGAAGTCTTGTAACTTCCTTGCTTGCTCTTCAAGAGCTTGTGTGCGCAATAACAGATCGTTGTTTAGTTTATCCCAACGTTCTTTCAAATTTGTTAATTCGTTGTTGACCACTTCTTTATCAATGTCACAAGCAGAAATGAACGTGTCCCCAAGGGTACGAGTATTTTCATACTCTCCAGATTTCTTCCATAAATCATTCCTGAAAGCTTGTAATTCTTTAAGTTGTTTATCGATATGCTTCCGCTTGAAAGAACTAGGACGTAAATTATCCAACTTATCTTCTGCTTGTCGTAACCATGGCAAAAATGCATCCAAAGTTCGATAGTACTTCTTGCAGTGCTCCATACATGTTTGGAGTCTAGTATGACGATCGGCAGTTTCCTTTCGTAATTTATCCCAATGATGTTGTATCTTATCAAGGTCTCTTTGAAGATTTCTAGTGTCAACTTTACTGCTTCTGGTCAAGATGTCACGACCTTTGTTTAATAACATAATAACTTCGTGTTCTCTGGATAGAACATCCCTATAGATTGGTTCATGTTGAGCAGCTTGTTGTTCAAGAATGTCGCGATCAGCAGAAACCAATAATCTCTCTGATAGGTTACCCAATTCGTCTGATAACCAACCCAAGGTTTTAGCACAAGATTCTTCAAATTGACGACCGTCACGTAATGAATTCTCGATTTCAGCTTTACGATGGTCAAGTTTCTTCTGAAGTGCATTATATTGACGACCAATTGCAGCTAATTTGGCTTGAATATCTGCTCTAGATGCAGGATCACTTAAAACTTCACAGAGCTGAGCACCAGCTGTTTCTAAATCAGCCAGCAGTGGTCTTTGACCCTCAAGTTGTCTCTCTAGGTTTTCAATTTTCCTTAGTTGTTCTTCTGGGTCCTTATCCAAAGGTAGCTCATCGAGGGCATCAGAAATACCTTGAAGAGCATCTCTTAAGCGTGTCAGTTGAGCGTCGAATTCTCTACTTGTATCAGCAGCTGCACCAAGAGAATCAGCTCTTTCTTCAAGTTTAGCTAACAGATCAGCCCATCGTTTTTGAATCGTGCCTAGTTTTTCATTGATTTTCCTTCCATCAGGAGAGTTTGGATTGGCCACACTCAAAATATTATCACTGACATCAATCAAATGTTGCAGCTGTGGTTGTTGTGTTCTAAACTCTTCTCGTAGAACTTGTACTTGTTGAACTTGGGATTGAACCATGCGAGGATCACTTGAGATTGGTCCGAGGACAGTAAACATACGTTCCTTGGAGCTTAACCAAGATGCTAATGAATCATGTGTTTCCAGGAAGTCTTTAAGGTCTTCAATAAACTGCATACGCTCTTTGCATAAATCATACAATGCTTTCCATTTGGCAGCAACTTCTTCGACGGCATCATTCAAATTTTCAGCACCAATAGCACCAGGCTTCTTGCGAATAAGTTCTTTAGTTTGGGACTTTGTAGAATCAACCAGAGATTGCTTTTCGTACATCTCTTCTAAGATTTGTTTGAGTTGTCTATTTACTTTGTCAGCTTCCTCTTTAGTACTTGGAATAGTGTCTTTAGGCATATTCCTGTAAATCTTGTCAAGGAAAGCATTTAATGTCTTTAGATTATCCAATTGTTTCTTTACTTCTTCTCTGGTTGAATCAATTTCATTCTGACGATCATTAATTTTAACACCAATCAGATTGTACCTGTTATTAATTTCTGCCAGCTGCTGTTGGACTGGAGACAAGTCTTCAAGATGGAAACCATCTTGGCTTGATCGACGAGAAGAAAAGCCGCTCGATCCACTTGGTGATAATGGACTTAGACCCTTTGTGGGAGATGGCGACCTAGCATCATGAGAAGAACGGCGAAGAGGACTGGTGCGTTTGATAGGACTGTAACGTTGTCCACGTTCACCTCGCAATAAACTATCGTACATGTTTCCAACATCATTTATTTTGTCGATAGTTGTGGCATAATCTCTGTATTCCTTTGAGATTGGCTTCAATTCATCCGTTTGCATCTGAATAATTTGCATTTCTAAGGCTACAATGTCCAAACCAGTGATTCTAGATTCCATTTTACTTAGCCAATCGTTAACTTGATTGCGCAAAGTTTCATATGCATGTAATTGTTCTGATCGTTGCTTGGATAATTTATGCTTTTCATCTAAAAGGTTATTCAAATCTCTCCAATGGTTTTCCATAGATTTGACTCTGTCCCTAACAGGGGCAGTGTCAGTTACATCTCGTTTGTTGACCAAATCTTTACCACCTTGGATTGATGATTCCACCAGTGAACGTTTGCTATCTCTATTGGCAGCAATTTCCTGAATCTTAACTGTTTGCTCTTCAACAGAAAGTTTGGTAAAGTCTCGAGATTCGATGAATTCCACAATTCCAGAATACCACTTTTCGAATTGATCAGATTGGGTCAAGAAACGAATAAGTAGATCATGTACTTCATTTAAGAATTCTCCTCGTTTTGTTGCTCGTTCTAATAACTTATCATAGCGGTTCTTGGCATCCTTAAGCTTGTCTTCGATCTTCTTTGCAACACGAGTGTTGCTCGAACTAGAAACCAATTCACTAGCTGACAAATAAATCGAATCAATCGAAGACATGTGGGTTTCGATGTCAGATTGGTATACTTGATGTTCACGAATTTGTTCTTCCAGTTGTTCCTTAATTAAGGAAGCTGGACGTTGGATGTTCTTAAAATCGTTTTCTGCTCCATTCAACCATGATACAATATTATCCAAAGCATCTTGGACACCTTGAGACTGCACTAAAGCAGTTTCCAATTCTTGGCAACGTTCACTCAAAGCATTCTTCAGCTGATTGTATTTTCTGTCCAATTCATTCACAGGCTCCTGGATTCTAGATAAGTCAGAAGGAGATAGCTGTCCTTCTAAACTTTGCAATAAAATTGCAGTCATATGCTTGGCATTATCAATAAGTCTGCCATTAGCAACGAAGTCATTGTACATGGATTTTGACTTGTTTAATTGTTCTTCTAATGTACGAGGATCACCACCGATTGGTTCATTCAAAATTTTGTGAGCACGGGGTTCTGCTTCACGCATCCAAGCTCTAGCTTTATCTAAGGCATCGTTGTAATCACGTTGACGACCACCAAGACCTGACATACGGTCTGAAAGCGAATTGGCTTTGTTCAGCAAGTCGCGATATTGTTGACTTACAAGTGAAACTTCACTTCTCACTGGTGATTCTTGAGCTGATAATGGCTCGATGTGTGGCAAGCGAGATGGTAAAGTGGTTCGGAATTCGTTAAGGATATTGAGGTAATCTTTAGAATCATCAACAAACTTCTGAGCAGACATATTGATGAACCGCAAATCTGCTTGATGAGCAATAACATCAGCAACGAACTCTTTGATATTATCATGACTGGTATTCAAACGTTGTAAGTCAGCCAAATTGCGTTCTTTCTCATCTAAAATTCTTGATGCTTTCGTTAACCAACTGGAGAAATTGGTAAGTTCACCATTCAATTTGTGTAATTCGTCACGTGCAGATAACATGCGTTTAAGTAGACGATCAGTACGATCGTGTGCTTTCTCATATCGAGTTTTCAAATTTTTGCCATTACGTTCCAGAGTGGAGACTTCACTCTTTGACAGAATTTCACCAGCTGTTAAGACCAATTGTCTAATTTGATCCAGGCAATGGGAAATAGTACCAGAATGTTGTTCCAAATCGTCTTTGACTTGCTTCGATGTATTGATTTGATTCCGTAGATCTTCTTCCACTTCTTTGAGAACGTCCAAAGAAGCAATCTTGGTTTCGATTTCGCCAATCCATTGCAACAACTTGGTGAGAGTTTCATCGCATAACTTGTACCTTTCTTCGACAGCTTGCTGTAATGGTTTTTAATTGGAAATTAAAATTATGGATAGATCAACAAACAGAAAATAATCAATAAAATAAAGTAGAATAAGCTAACACATGCAACGTTTACCTATCCTGAAGCGCTGCGTCATAACAATGCACAACAATGCAACATTCTTTAAATTGTATGTATGAATGAGATGTGAACTTAACTTACCTCAAAACAAACTAAGTAACAACAATTGCGATAAACATTGAACACTTATAAATAAAATTTAAAAGTATTGAAGATGTTTTACCTCTACCCTAACACATATACATGCAACACACATGCAAACATACACATTTTGTTAGTTAAAAAAGAAAGAGAACAAATTAACAATAAGAAGTACAGATCAAAAAACAAATTCGCCTGTAAACAAAGAGAAAACATAAAACAAATAAAGAAAAGCAACAATATAACAAACAGATGAAACATAATGATGTTCGCTTGTTACCTTGATGACTGATTTGTTAAATGAAGTAAAATTAATTATTACAACATTTAACAAGTGAAATAATGATATGTATGAGAATAGAATTAAATTAACTACTTAATTAAGCAGATGATGGATATGTCGATTGTGAACTGAACAAACTAAGTCAATAAAATGGCGATAAGTTAACTCAAGCTTGCTCTTCCTTGCATTTTCTTTTAAAATCATGTTTGCATTATTAAACAGTTATTTGCAATAAATTACTTATTGCGGTGAATGTATTATTGGAAAACGGTTTTATGCATGAGCAGAGCCACAAATGAATGTCAAGATTCCAGCGGGTGTGATCGAGCTGTAAAAAATTATATCAAATCAATAAAATTAATTAATTAATATATTAATAAATTTGCATTGAATCAAATCAAATTTAGAAATTCTATTAAAAACTCTACATTGCAATTTGAAATATATAAAAACTGATTAATAACTGTGTTGTTGTGAATAATAAATTTTAAACGTGAAATTGATCATGGAATTAAAAAACATTAAATGAAATCGTGATTGAGTTTTTGATATCGGCATGCCGGAAGCATACTGAGCCAAACACATAAGCACATCACCAATAAGCTGCTGCTGCTTAAAATGATCATTCAAATAATTTAAATAAATTGGACTTACCCTTTTCTCAGCAGGCAGAATTAAACCTTGTTTGAGAGCCTTATCAAAATCAATTAGTTTATCGCTAGTTTTGTCATAAATTCGACCACCCGTTGCATCAACAAGATTGCTCTCTATGGCATTTAATAAAGGCACCACAGTTCCCGTCTCAGGATCTTTAATCACTGTACTTGCAGGATCGATCAAGTTTTCCGCAATTGCATCATTTAGAGTTAATCGTTTTCGATCTAGAACTGCGGTCTTATCGAAGGGTACATTAAACCCACCAGTGGTCGGATTATAAACAGCATATTCAATGCTTTCAATCAGACTAAAGCTTCGTTTCGGGGTTGTTAACAACCCTGTGTCGAGTGCCACTGGTAAGGAACACATCTTCGATGTTTCGCTATCTAAGACATTTCCTTTCTCTGAATCGATAAGGCCTTTGCGATAACCGTCTGGTAGCTTCACCAACTTCTTCTTGTTCGTGTCTTTAATTAGAGCAGTGTCAGGATCAATGTAACCACAAGTTACGCTTTCTTTAAGTGTTATCACGTCGTTGGCTTGAGGAATTGTGAACTTTCCGGTGTTTATATCAAGTAGATTTTTGTCAACCGCGGCTTCAAATGTATGCGGTTCGATTTGATAAATTATCATTGAGGAGTTATCATAATTAATTATTTGGGATTTAACTTTACCGATATTTGGTTCGAAAACGACTGATTTATCTACGTCTAATAATTTGGCATTAATGGCTTCGTCAACAGAAACGAATTTACCGTCTTGGGGACTCTTTAAAACTGCTATGTTTGGTTTAATAAGTTCATATTGAATTGCATCTTGTAAGGAACATTCTCTAATTTGAGATGCGTTCATTGGCTGGTCAAGTTTTGCCAACATTTTCTGCGATACCTCATCGGCAATTGGAACGATCAAAGTTACCATAATGCCTTTTTCTAAAGCTTTGTCAAAGTTGTAAGACTTTTTGGATTTGGAATCTAATACTCTGCCTTTTTCGATATCAACGTTACCTTCTACAATAGCTACAGACAAAGGTTTAATTTCCCCTGTGTTCCTATCTTTCACCCCCGTGGTATTACCATCGATCAAATCCTTACTGATTGCTTCGTGGATATCATAAAACTCGTTATTTGCTGGATCTACAAATTTTCCAGATTCTGGTCTATATAATTTGCATTTAATGGCTTCTTCAACTGTTAATAATCTATGAATAGTTACAATTAATCCTCGTTCTTTAGCTTCGCTTAAATTGATATAAGATTTTCCTAAGTTGTACAAGTTCGTTTCCGGATTAATAATTTTATTTTCTATGGCTTCTGGCAAACGCAAATACTTATTGGTATTATCATCTTTGACTAGGGATAAATTGGGATTGACTAATTCAACTTCAATGGCTTCTTTTAAGTTGTGAGGATGTGCAGTGGTTGGATGAATTAATCGGTTACTATTAGCATTATACATCCCCATATCAAGAGTTTCATATATTCCGAAGTAACAAGTTTCAATATCAACAATTAATCCTAAACTCATTGCCTCATTTAAGGGCATCACACTGGTTCCGTAGGGTTTCTTAAATGTCCCTTTACTCTTGTCTATAATACCTTTGTTACAAGTTTCTTTTAATGAAAGCAACCGCCCTGCAGGTTTATCAAAATAGCACGGTAATAAAGGATTGATGTTAAATTTCCTAATGGCTTCGTGAAGTGTGACTTTACGATTTGTTGCAGGATCTACAATCTTCCCACTGTCGGTATCATATAAGCCCTGATGGATTGCTCTTTGCAAGGAAACAGCTGCGTTGTTATCAATGAGGATTCCTTCATCCAAAGCTTTAGAGAGTGGAATTTGGTATTTATCACCTTTGGAGAAGTCATGTACTAAACCTAATTCGCCATCGACATATCCAGTATGTATGGCATCTACAATGGGTATCTTACGCCATGCACCTTGTTTAGTATCTTTGACTGAAACTGAATCGGGATCGATTAAAGTGACTTCTAATGCTTCAGATAAGGTGAAGTAGGTTCCAGTTTGAGGATCCAAGAAAGTTTGGGTTTTTGGATCGAATAAACTATTGCTGATAGCATCTGCAAATGACTGTGGAATGGAAATATCTGCAAGAATACCTTTATCATATGCTTCTTCAAAACTTAAAGGTTTTGAACTGTCTGGACTCAAGACTATACCCTGCTGCGGATAGATAAAACCATTGTCAATGGCTTGGGGGAATGTACTGACTTTTTCATTAATTGTAACAATCGTTGAAGATACATCAATGTAGTCGCGATCGATTGCAGATTGAGTTGTAAGTTGTTCTTGGTTTTGTGTATTAATAAATTTATTTGTGCCAGGAATAAAGTAACCTTTGCTAAGAGCTTCTGAAAGAGGTAGTTTTGCTTTGTAAGGAAGGATTAATCCTTTCTCCTGAGCTTCTAATAAATTAATTTCGGAATTATCTAAATTGGCTAAACCTTTAACTGGATCAATAATCTTTTTAGATATTGCGTCATGTAATGTAATTACTTTGCAGGTATCTGGTTCGCAAACTGTAAACTGCTGAGGATCTACAACATTTTGTGTGATTGCTTCTTCAAGGGTGATGTTACCATTGCCAATTGTAAATTGCCCATTGTCAATGTTATATACTTGATTGGCTAGGGCTTCTGGTAAGGACCAAGGTATAACTGAACTTACAATATATCCCTTGAGATAAGCTTGATCTAAAGTCAATTTAGGATAGGTCAAAACACCTTTTTCCGGATCCAAAAGCTTTGATTTTATTGCATCATTTATTTCAATAACTTTGTCATGCTTATCATCTTTAATTTTGGCACTAGTCGGATCAATTAGTTTGTTATCAATGGCTTTAACTAGAGTCACTTCATTTCCGGTGGTAGGATCCACAAACTTACCAGTTCTAGAATTATAATAGTTCAACAAAATTGCTTGCAACAAATTGAATTTTACTTTGTCATTCTGAATTAAATTTTGATTAATTGCCTCTTTGTATGGAACTAGAGCACCTGTTCTAGAATTAAGAACAAATCCATCTTTCACAATTGATTTGTCCAATGCTTCTTTCAAAGGTATAATTTCATTTGAAGCTGTGTCATGAATTTTAGTAAATTTGTCGTGGATAATATTTCTTTTAATAGCTTCTTCTAAGGGTAATAACTGCTTCGTTAATGGATCCTTAATTTTACCCGTTTCTGGATCGTTCATGTTTTTCTCAATTGCAGCTTTTAATGTGATAGGTCTTGTGATACTTAGAATATACCCTTGAAGAAAAGCTTTGGGAAACTCAATGATTTGTTTTGAATCAGTATTGATAACAAGTCCAAGTTTTGGATCAACAATATTATGATCAATAGCTTTGTAATATGGAACAATTTGCATGTTTTTAGGATCACGGATACTAACTGATTTCGGATTAATCACTTTCAAAGAAAGGGCATCTTTCAGAGATAAAGTCTCACCTGATTGCGGGTGTTTGACTTGAACATTTCCACTATCGAAATTTTCAGTATCTACAATTTCTTCCAAAGTTAAAGGTTCATAATCAGGATCTTCTGGTAAATCGTCAACGTGAATAATCCAAAGTAATTGGATGGCTTCATGGAAGGGTACCCTTCGTCCAGTTTTCTTGTCAACCATATGTCCTAAAGTTTTATCAATTAAAGGTATTTCTAAAGCTTCATGTAGTGGTAGATATGAAGGTTTCTTTTGGAGCAAATCAAGAATCATGACTGTTTCTGGATCGAGAACTTGAAGTTTGAATAAATCACAGAAAGAAATTTTCTCGCCTGTTTGAGGATCTGTGAAGCAGCCTCGATTTGGATCGTACAAACCTAACTCAACTAATCTCTCTAAAGTTAAGTTTCTATCTAATCGAATTAAATATTTAGGAGTATCGTCAAATAATACAATGTGGTTGTTATTCAAAACTAAGACAATGTCGTGATGTGTGAGTTCTTTTTGATCCAGACCATCTTGAACAGTGTAGGGCAAAACACTTTCCCGGTATGTAATACGACAAATTTGAGGCTGAATCGCGTTCTGTTTAATAGCTTCCCCAAGTGTTGTTTTAACTAATTCAACTTCATGTGGTCTAGTCAAAGGAGCTATAGATTCATTTTCTATGAAGTCAGTGATAACATTTACTAAATTAGATTTGGACGCTAAAGGCGCTTGATTACTAGGTATGCCTTCAGTAATTTGGAGATTTTCAATTTGGGTTGTTGTAACCGTTGTGATAGTAGTTTGAACATTTTCTGACTCAGTTTTAAGAGTTGTTTCTGTCACTAAGTTCTCACCCTTGAGTTTTTTCTTTCTTTCTGGCACTTTTGGTTTTTCATTTGGCGCTAATACACTTGTACTTTGAACTTTATCAACTTCATCAGATGAAGAAGGTACAACACTTCTTTCAGGCGTTTTAGATTTCCTTTTATCAAGTTTATTTTTGATTGCATTCGCAGCTGCAGCACCTGCAATTACAGGAGCAGTAATTGGAGCAACCAAAGCACCGAAAACTCCAATTAAACCCATCTTGGCCGCCTTTTTGAAATCTACCGAATTCCCGGTTTTAGTGTCTTTGATCTGACCAGTTTGAGCATCTATCAACCCCTTTTCTACAGCCTGTTCAATAGTAACTGGTTTTTGAGAATTCACATCATAAATCAATGAATTTGGATCAATTAAAGAATTATCTAAAGCTTCAGCAAAAGTTAACATTTGGTTGGTGTTAGGATCTTGAAACTTGTTGGTATTTTCGTCGTAAATTTTGTCGAAAGCTTCGGAAATATTGAGTTCAGAAGAAGGACATTCAATTGATTCAGGAGCAGCTGTGATTATACCTTCTTGGATTGCAGTACTAATTTGTTTCTTTTCTCCACTGATTGGATCAGAATATGTCCCGGCACTAAGATCTACAAGTCCCTTTTGTAATGCTTCAGCGAATGACATGCTAATATTATGTACAGTGGTGGTATTTTTGGTTTCTTTAATGTCTGTGATTATACCTCTAGCTTTGGCTTCATCAAGAGAAATAATTTCACTTGTTTGCATATTTTGAACTTGACTAGCATTTGGCATTGAGTACCCTGCAAGAATTTCCATAGAAGTGGTTGTAACTATATGAATAGAAGTTTCCATTGGTGCAGTGGAAACAATAGTCAAAGGATTATCTACGTAACTTGACAAAGGCCTAACTGAAAGTAATCCTGAAGTGATTGCATCTTCAATTGGTAAAGTCTTCTTGCTTGGGGGATGTGTGAAAGTGAAATTTGAATCGTCAATTAACTTTTTGTCTAAAGCTTCAGACAGTTCAATTACATCTGGGTGAGGTGAGAAAGGTAAACTCATAATCAGATTATTTTCAACTGCCTCAGTAATTGGTATCTCAATTTTGCTTATTGGATGATTGAACATTTTCTTATCAACATCAACTAATCCTCGTCGTAAAGCTACAGGGAATGTAAGACCTGCAGGAGGCATATCAATATTTTTACTCTTAGTTCTATCAAAAACATCTTGCTTCACAGCAGTCTCAAAATCGAGTTTTCCTTTAGGTGTAGACACTAAATGATTTTCTTCATCAATGAAACCATCTTTTAAAGCTTTATCTAAAGGTATGCGACCACTGGGAGCTTTAATTTTACTGAGGGGATCAACAATATCACAAAGAATGGCTTGATTTAACGTTAGGTGTTCGCCAGTTTCAGGATGAATAACTTTTCGCGATGGGGGATCTATTAAAGCCTGGGTAAATAATTCTGGGACCGAAAGGCTTTTGTTCAATGGAATCAAAATATCGTTCTTGCTTTCTGGATTCATGATACCCCGAGATATGGCTTGGTTAATTGAAAGAACTTCACCGCGTTGAGAATCTAAAATTTTGCCTTTGTTCCCATCTAATTTATTAGAGTTAATTGCCTCTTGAAGGTTCAGCGTACTGCCATCAGGGGATTTAAATGTTTCAGGACTTTCCAAAAGATTTGCTGTGTCTTGGTCAATTATGCCCTTGCCCACTGCTTCTTTCGGTTTGACTACAATCTTCCGCAATTTTTGAAGGGTCACCTTTTTAGGATCGTTTGCAGGTGTAAGAACGGCTTTGCCAATTTTAACTTGGAATTTTGGTTCGACTGTAACTCTAATTCTGGTTTTATCTCCCTCAGACAAATTTTCATATTCTATTGTTCCAATATCTTTACCCTTTAATTGATTATATTGTTCAGGAGTAACTAAACCTTTATTCAAAGCTTCTTCAAGTGGAACGTTGGTTCCAGTTTGAGGATCTTTCACGAAAACATTTTGCTCAGGTGTTTCTAGTTGTTTGGATTGATTAATAAACTGAGCATACTCTTCCGGAGTAATTAAATTTTGTTCTAAAGCTTCTTCAACAGGCAAAGTTATTCCTGAATTTTCATCTGTTATCATAATTTTATTAATAGATGTAACTTGAGTCACAGGTACTGGTTGCTTATCAGGACTCTCAGATTTAGTAAGATTTTCATAAACCGCCTTTGTAATTATTTCGCGTTCTAAAGCTTCTTGCGGTGTTATTTTCTCGCCCGTTTTGGGATCAGTTATCATTATTCTACTCATTGCCAAAGTATAAGTCTTATTTGGAGATTGTGCTAAATCTTCTAACATTTTCTCATGCATGCTACTCGTAATTATTCCTAACTCAACAGCCTTTTCTGCTGGAATTTCTTCGCCAGTCACAGGATTCTTAACAATGATATCACTAGTTTCAGAGGACGGAATTACAAATCTACTAAGGGAAAACTTCTTGGTGTCTTTTGGTTGCACTTGTAAAGCAACAAACTCTTCTGGGGATATAACACCAGCAGCTAATGCTTCTTCCGCAGATATGTGTTCCCCAGTCTGTGGATGTTTTACCATAATTTTGGTAATTGTCACTGGTTTTTCATTTTCAGTTTGGCACAATTTCTCATACTCGGAAAGGGTGATTAATCCTTTGGCTAGTGCATCCTCAGCGGCTATTCTAGATTCACTGGGGATATGACTTTTGGGTACCAGGATAGTTTCAGTTTTCTCTGGGGTTTGAGGTAAGTCTTTTTTCATGGTTTCAAGCTGATCTCTAGTAATTAAACCAATTTTGACTGCGTCTTCCGCATTATGTGTTTCGCCAGTTTTAGGATCAGTAATCATTATCTTAGTTAACTGATTATCAATTGGTGATTTTTCGCTATTAATTAACGCTTGAGTTTGGTACTTATCATAACTTGGTCTATCTATAATTCCTAAGCTTAAAGCATCATCAATTGGCACTTGACCTCCCGTTTTAGGATCAATAATAATTGACTTCTTCACCATTTTCATAACAGAATGAGCTGCTAATAAAGGCGCACCAGCAATAGCAAGCAAGCCAAATTTGGCAGCATTCGTGAAATTTATTCTCCTACCTTGATCATCAACGTACTCGCCCGTTTTAACATTAATTATATTTTTCTCTAAAGCTTCGTTATAATCTAAATCGGCACCAGTGGCGGGATCTTTAACTTTAATTAACTGCGGTGATATAGTATTATCCTGAATAGCTTCAAGCAAAGTTTTCGATTCGTTTTTCTCAGGAATTATAACTATGGCGTTTGAAGGTTCATAAATAATTCCATTGTTTAACTGAACAGGATCTAAATTCCCTTCGGAAATTTTGATTTCTGTATATACTGGAGGGTTCTTATCAACAACATGAGAAACTTCAACTTTATCAGGTTTCCCTGGTTCTTTAGTTACTTGCAATAACCTTGGACTATAATTTTCTTCAACAATATTTTCCTCTAAAATGACTAAATTAGCTGCAATGGCTTCCTTCATTGTAATAAGATTAGTATTTAAAAGATATCTACCTAAACTGTCCAAATATTTCTTTTCCAAACTTCGAACTAAACTAACATGTTTCTTAGATACAGGATCAACAACAACAGCAGACTTAGAATTAATAATTTTAAGGGTAATACATTCTTCAAAGCTAACTAACCTATCTGTACCAGGAATGGTAAATAATCCTGAAACAGGATCGAATAACTTTTGTCTAATAGAATCAGATAACAACCAACCATCAGGGGGTAACTCGTATTGTTGTTTTTGTTGTCTTTGACTACTATCTAATTTAACTACCTTAATGGTTGTTCTCGTAGGAGAAAGGGATGCTTTCGGATATGCACCACTGGAAGAATCCGACTTAGATTTCAATTTTTCTGTATCTGGGGCCAATTTCTTTTCGCAGATGGCTTGTACGATTGGAATCACCGAATTTGTTTCTGGATCTCTAAAGGTCTGATTGTCATTATCAATAAGGCCCTCGTGAAGGGCTTCGGTATATGTGATTATTGTTTCTTCATATGGCAAAGCAGATGTTACTACTGAAGCATACCGACTTACAGAAATTGCAGTCGTGCGACAATTTACATAAATGGTTAATAAGGAATTCAACAAAGCGGCCCCTTCGGATGTAATTAGATTCTTTGCAATGGCTTGATTCAAAGGCACAATTTGATTAGTCTGAATATCTACAAAGTTTCCAGTTTTTGGATCAATGTATCCCCGGAAAACTGCCTCCAAGACGGTTAACTCTTGACCGTTTTCGAAAACGCCAATTTTACGAGTAAGCATTTCATACACGTCAGGTTTTACTTCGCCAGATTTAATTCCATCAGCGAATGAAACTAACTTCCCCGTTTTTGTATTCGTGACTAAACTTCCGCCGTAATTTTTGCTAATGTAACCTTTCACAGTTGCCGAATTAAAACTAATATATTCGCTTGATTTATTCGGAGATTGGAAAGCGTCAATGTCAAAGATGGATTTCTCAAGAACTGTTGAAATATAGCCACGCTTAATGGCTTCGGGAATGGGCATCGTTTCACCGGATACATTATTAACGTACATTCCATCAACCGGAAGAATGATTTCCGAAGCTATCGCGTCTTTAAGTGTTAACAACTCATCCGTATTGACATTATAAACAGATTGAATGGTTACAGAATCTATAACACCGCGGTTCATGGCTTCTAAAATTGGTAACTTTTCGTTATGGGCAGGTGACCATACCCTAGCATTGGTATCTAAAAGATGCAAATCTTGAGCATCCATTAAAGTCAAAGGTTTGATAATCAATTGACGTCTTTTGGCTTCTGCGAATGAGAGTTTCTCGTGATTAAATATAAATTTACCTAACTTCGGATTAATTAAACCTTTTTCTAACGCCTGCGAAAGGGTAATCTTAGTATCATGCTTGGTATCAACAATTTCCCTAACTTCCCCGTCTAAAACACCGGTTTTAATTGCCGCGTCTACTTGATATTTATTACCAGAAAGTCTATCCACAACCCAACCAGTTCTATCATCAACTAATCCCCGATTCAAAGTATCAAAAAGTGACACTGCTCCTGCTTCAAGTTTCGTCGTCATATGCGAACTAAGATAACCGCGTTGGAAAGCTTGCTTTGAAGTAATAACTTCGCCAGTATTCAATTTATAATTGCCAGTTGCCAAATCGAAATTTCCATCATCAAGAAGAGAACTACTTGGTGTTGTCGTTACCTTAATTCGTTTCTCGTTCGATTCTAAAGACCCGTGTTCAGCGTCGTAGATCTTCTTCTGGATAGCTTCGAGCAAAGTTAAATTCCTACCGTCACCCTTAATTCCACAAGGACTATTTAACTGTTTAGCGATTAAGGGTTCTATCATTCCCATTTTCCTAGCTTCTTCAATGGTCATTTGTGTACCATCCGGTCTAACAACGACTTTACCGGTTCGAGCATCCAAAATTCGTAAGGAAATTGCTTCGTTTATACTGATTAGCTCCCCGGTATATGGATTTTTGATACCTGGGGTATGAATAATCGGGTCCGAGATTATCTCTTCGGTTTTATTATAAACACGTTTTAAAGACGATATCGTTTCGGAAAATTCCATAGGAATATCTTGCGTGATGTGCGTGGTTGAGGTGAATTTATCACGAGGTGCTGAGGTACCATTTCGCGTGTTTTCTAAACTATTGTCGCTTGTGTATTTAATTGTGGTACCGTTTTCTTTTGTCATGGTTTTCACATATCTGTAAAAGGTTTAGTTTATGAAGATAGCAAAATACATTTATAATAAACGAAGTTTCACTTTGTCGAAGAAATTAAGTGTTAGTATAAGGATATAAATAGACTTACTGCTTTGTATAATGCGTTGTTGTTGTAAATGTTGACGAATGTTCAGCACCACTGATGTGGAAGAATTCAGATTTGTAAGTTCTGAAGGGTTGAGGTTGCATACTTTCCACCAAACGCTAGAAATAGAAAAGAATTTGAGTTTATTTCTTACATTTTGAATCGAGGAAAACAAATAGGTCATAAAACTCCAATAACTTCAAATAATAATAACTCATTGATCATTTGCTTTTGTTTGGCTTCAAAAAAATATTTTCTGGCTTCACATTATTTAAAAATACATCAAGTATAATTCATTATTGTATTCATTAACGCGGAGATTTTTAAATTTAAAAATAAACCTTGCATTGTGTTAAATTATTTTCAAGGATATTTCTGCATTTGCTCCTAACATGCATATTAAACCAAATAATACTTTATGCTCACAATACTATGTATAACAGCAAACCTTAAGTGCGAATTAAATCAATTGCCTAGTTAAACATAATTAATGAATGTATAAATAACCAAGTAAGTACTGGGTGGTATAATAAAGAGGAATAAACTTTTAAAAAGTTTAAGTCTGTTCTGATACTTAAAGCCAACTCAAAAACAAATTAGCAGAGGTTTGCTAAATAAATAATAAAAATGAAATAGTACTAGTAAAATAATTTGAGCATAAATTTGAATGTAAAGATTTTCTAGTATTGTAAATATTTTAACGAAGGACACCGCAACGATTTATAAATTACAAAAATTTGTTGTATATTTTATAGAAAAAATATGCAAGCTTTGAACAATTTTTACCTTGCTTGAATATCATAATAAATTTATTCATGATCTCATACCTACAACAACATAGTAAACATGTGTTGTTACCTCATCATATAAAAACACCTAATTGGCATTGATTAATATCGAATTAATGTTCAAAAATTCGTAATTATAGGTTTTGGAATCTTTATATCCTTTACATTGCTAAATGTTTTAAGTTATTTAAGAATAGTATCCTACGTACTATAAATAATACCTACTAGAGTAACATTGGAATTTTCATTTAAATTTTAGATAAGATTAAACTGCACCTGTATATGTTGCAATTATTTTCTTACTAACTTTAGATTGATAACTAATGAAAAATAATTAAAAATAAGTTTACCCAGGGAATATTTGCCAGCTCATTGCTGAAACTATACTTATGCAGGTTTTTCTTAGACTGTTTGTTATCCATTTTGTATGTTATCCTTTTAATCACTATCCTATCACAAGCACATTAATTAAATAATCCTTAATTAATCTATATTTGTATAAAATACAATTTGAATACACGTAAATTTATATGTAACTTATGTTGCCGGAAAATTAGTCGTGGAAAACCTCTAGGATCACATATTGTATGCCGCTGCCGCCTTGAGAAGTTCGATCGCGACGCGACAGCACAACACTCGCCGAGTACTGAACGAATTATAATCACATGGTTTCCTCACAACCAACAAATGATTTTTCAAACGAAACCGCGACTAGGTTTGTGGGGACCCACTCCACAAACAGTTTTGATATGAGTAGACATTTCAGACATTTGTAAGATGATTGTAAACAATCAATAAACTTAAAGTAGATAAGTGTTCCTCATACTTTGCCAATTTTTTATTAAGGATCCTCAAAATTTCGAAATGTAATACATGAGAAACCTGAACAATTCATCTATTAAATTTTTGAAAATGCCAATTAGTTATTTAAAGAAATACTAGTGACCTTTCTCAAAGACACTTTCACTAGTGTTTTGGCAACTAACATGGATTTTCATATTCCCATGTTCCCGGTTTAAATATAAATTAACTAAAGAAAGACTTAATCAAACTTTTTCTCACAAACATTTAAAATCTAGCTTTGAATGCCGGAATTCTTAAACCTTGGCATAATTGCTAAACACAATCAAAAGCCATAAACAATTTTATGTAAAAAATGCCTATTGGCACTAGTTGGGAACAATAAAAATGTGGCTTAACATTCATTAAAAAGCCTAATAAATTAATATGTTAATAAGTTACATACCTATTTCACCTACACTTGCTACATTTTACGATTTAATATTACTAATCGATACGATGTTAACTCATCAAACAAGTAATTATTTAAATAAGAAATAAATCCATGCTACTGATATTTCGTATGGATTTATTGAGTAGCATCAAAAATGACGTAAATTTTATCTGTTAACACAAGCAAGTGTAGTCCTAAACGAAATAAAATTATAAATAGAACTGATCTTATACTTATTATGATTCAAAAAGTTGCACATATAGAATAACCTCGTCATAATTCATTCACTATTATAATATATGCGAGACATTTGAATCAATGCTATTATACATTTAAGTTAACTACTTATTAAATGAAACTTTTGTGGGTTTTATTTACTAATAAAACAATTTCAAGTATGAGTTCGAGTTGGCATTACGTAGAAAAGATGATGTCATATTTATAACATTAATAAAATGGCAACACGCGGTAATAAAATTTCGTGGAACTTCATTAATCTTAGGAATTCTTGCTTTATATACTAATATATAAGTCACTAATATGTTAATATGTTAAGTCGCTACCTTTGAAAGAACTAAATGTTCTAATAGATGATTAAGTTGTATTTTGTAAAAGAACACGTTTTGCTAAAAATAGTACATGACACCAATCGGTGTCATTCAGTGTATTATTGCAACAAAATTCTGCAGCTAAAATATTGTTAGTTTTTCAGGGAGCCTTGCGTGCTAATTTAAATTAAAGAAATGCGTAAGTTAGTCGCCAGCTGATTTCGAAATTTTTTGAAATAGTATGTAGACAGATATCGCAACACAGTTTACAAAAATAGTATAGGAAAACATACTTTTCCGGTTCATTTCCTCTTTCTTACAAGTTCAAAATTTGGAGTTATTATTTAAAAGAAGTTACTGATAATAAAAGCTCTAAAATTGAAAAATATTAAGTAAAACAGCACTCACCAAAGTAACAATATCACCAGGACACTTTGAAGCAATTTCTTGCAGCCTGCCATAAACAGTATTTAAAATATACTGATATTTTGCATTAAATTCGTCCAGTTCTTGAGCAGTGGCATCAGCCCCTGTAGGACCATCACTAGGATGACTTGAAAGCTCTGTATCCATCGAGGGTTGAACCTCCAGAATTTGTTCCCGGAATCTTTGCAGAGCTTTGCTCCATATCTAATGTTAAGGGTTAGATAGTTGGTTAAGCAGAGTTAGTGCTTAAGTAGTTGATATTATGAAAGCGGTGACGTGATAATCTGTATGATGTTGTAATGTGAATGAAAATATGCAGAAAATAAAGGAAACCAAGAGAAAAGTGCACTGAATATATAATTATGTGGAATTGTGTAGTAGTGTGTAAGAATTCTAAGTTTTTATTTCCCTCATTTCTAAAATTCCTAAACTTAATAAATGATCAAGCTAAGAAATAGCCAACACCCAAGAACAGATCCCGAAAAGATTTCGAAGATGAAAGAAATAGAAAATGTATGCGAAAATAGTGTAAAATGGTAAGTAAATGTGTACAAATCAATTCTTCATTCATTCATCCATCCATCCCATTCAAAACATTTTAAACCTATTTCTGGACTCAAATTATTTTGAGCAGTACAAACCTCAATTGTGTGCTATGTATCACGAATATGATCATGTATAACAAAGCATCAAAGATTTTCAATGTTGAGAAAATCTCTGGTTTGAAATTATGTATTTACCTTTCCCTCCCGGATAAATCGGCCTCCCTTGTCGTTGACGTTCTCTATGTTAGGTGCACGTTCTACTACAGTGTTTAGAAGATTCTGCAAATAATAATTTAGTGGGATTACGGATTAGTAATTAGTATTCCATCCAAGTGCTATCGTGAATCCAACCAACTAACTAATTCGTGCCCACTTTTCCGACCTACCCACTTCCCCAGTGTACAAATTGTAAAAGTAAACTAAGTGAACATCACACCTCTAAAATGGTGCCAATCTTTTAGTTTTTAATAAATTATCAATTCTATTATTTTCTTCCTTCAATTTTCTATACTTATATGCCCCTCAAATAACCAAATATTAGTAAACTTACACGGGTCGCTTCTAAATTATCTTTAGGTTTGTGCATGAGAGGCTGAAGAGTTTCCAATTTGCTGTACTGCTCTTCGATCCATTCGTCTTCGACTTCCTTGGCTTTCTTGTAGTTCTTAAGCAAATTGTAAGCTTGTTCTACAGCGTTCAGAGATTTGGCTAATTGGGCGCAGACATTACTCCAACGATTATTTAACTTTTGGATATCTTCATCTAATCGTTTAACGTCGTTATGTGGACCGCGATGATTAGGTCTGGATTTTTCGGTAAGACGTCTTGTGTTGTCAAAGTCATCGTTGAGTTGATCCATGGCAATTTGTTGCTGACCCACAGCAGATTGGAGTTTAAGGAGATCATCATGGACCATTTCCAAAGCTTTTCTGGAGTTGGGTAACTCTTGGAACAAGGCAAGTTTGCGTTCGAAGTCACTAATGACTTGTGAAGCATCTTCCATGCCAGTTAGAACAATCTCAACACACTTCAAACGCTCAATATACAAGTTGCTGATGTTGCAGATGGTCTTCCATTTGTTGAGGACTTTCTCCAAATCTTTTTTGTGTTGTGGAGTCTTTAATGTGATACTACGGAAAGTATCCTTAACTTGTTCTATATCAGCTTCTAAGTTTTGTAATCTAGACTCAAATTCCTTATGTTCCAAGACTAAATGCTGCAGGGAATCTATATCTCTTGGTAAATGAGCAATAACTCGTTGATTAATAACTCTTTCGGCTTCTTCAAGAGATTGCATCAAAGTACTTATTTGACTATTGAAGATACGTGTTTGATTCCTACTTTCTTCTTCAGCTCGTGCTCTTCTTTCAAGTTCATCAAACAACCTGTTAACTTCATCGATTTCCCTACGAAGACGACGTAATTGTGGATCGGAAGGATCACCTTCAGCAAACAGTTTATCTGCGTCATCGTTTAAGGCCCTTCGAATGGCATTACGCTGTTCAGCACCAATGGCAATAAATTGAGCAAGATCCCAACTCTTCACTACTTTAATCGTAGCGAAAATCATGTTTTGTCTCATGCGAAGTTGTTTCTTTTGCCATAGCTGAATTGTCAGATCGTATTGTCGACGAAGTCTATCAGCTGCGTCCACAGCTTCTTTGTCCAAAGGCGGGATAACAAAGCAAACGCTTGGGACATGGCACTCGACACCTTTATCATTATGCACACGCCATTTAATACGTCCTGAATTGTCACTTAAAGTGCAATCTTTATTCTTTTCCATGGCAAACTAAATTCGAAATATAAATAAACATAAAAATATTAGGAAACAAATCAAAGAAAACTTACGTTGTTTTGCTTATAGCTGCACAAGGCCTTAACAGTGATAGGTCTTGTTACAGGTTGTCTGCGCAATTTTAATGGCACAACATGATCAGCACGTGCAGCTAATTGCTGAACGGTATCCCCAAATTCATTCAGTTCATCTCTTAAAGCTTGCATGCCTTGAAGCAATCGTTCCCCTTGGTCGAGAGTAAATTCGCTTTGACTGTATTCGTTGTTTAGTACCTCATTTTTCCTAAGAGAAATCAAATTTATAAAAAAAAAAATTAAAATCTTGATGCAAGTAAATAAACTTACTCTTTGAGCCATTTCTCAGCTTCTGCGATATTTCTATAATAGTCTTGATAAATATGAGCATTTTTAAGATGTTCTTCAAGACAATGAGTAAGTTGAAGAATCCATGCCCATTGGGCTTGCATAGATGACATATGAGCTTCAATAGCCTTACTAGCTGGATGATTTTGCAAAACTAGGCTTTCGCCACGGTCTTGAACTGAACCAAACTGGATTTCGCGTTTTTCCAAGTCGCTCATCAATGACTGAAAGTAAATATTAGTAAATATCTATATCTAGCTGCTAAACAGCAATTAAAATAAAGTTTAATGTTAGTATATCTACCTCTCCACCACTTCCAAAATTTTGCTGCATTAATTATACAATGTTTATTATATTTATGTACTTAAGCAATAATAATAAATGAATACACACCTCGTAATATTTCTCCACGGCGTTCAAATTCATTTGTGTGTCAGACCAATCCCTCAGCACTTCAATTTCCTCCTTTTCATTAAGATATTGCAACTCATTCGTGGCGGATTTAATAAAATCTAGCAAACTGTCCAATTCACTCATACGGTTATTGGAAACAGTCACCAACTCAGTATAAGCTTTCTGCAATGTGCTCAAATGTTGGTTGTATAATGATAACTCTTCGCCACCGAAGTATTGCCTTCCTTTCACACAAATATCCACTTTAGCATGGAAATTATCAACTTGTTTATGTTCTCTCAAGTGTATATCCATCTCATGTTGAACAGTAGCTAAATCGGTGCCATATTCAGCTTCTTGCATTTGCTTCAACTTCATTCTACACCATTCAATGGCTTCCTGCAGACTACGGAAATGTGGATTGGTATCAACGTTTCTGGTTTCTTGCACAGTTCGTATGTGCTTGGTAACAGTTCTTTCCTCGACGGGGAAGCTAATATTAGCTAATGGTTCGATCAATTTGCGAATCATAAAGTGCTTGATTGACACCCATCGCTCGTGTAACTTCTTCACGCGCTTTTCTAGATCTGGTGCTTGAAGATATCTTCCGTTTATTAATGTATGAACATCAGTAATGAGGGATTGAATGGTCTGTTCAATGTTGCTTAAATCGGCGTCGATTTGGTCAGCAATGCGTTTGGCTTCCAAAGGATGAATTCGTTCGATTCGCCTACATTCTTCTTCGATGTGTCGTTCGATCACGTCAAGATTCGCATCCGTCTGTTTTATTTCGCGATGCACTTTCTCTGCAAGTCGTTGCAGACGGTCGAGACGCTTGATTTCGTCGTTTACAAATCGTTCGCGTTCTTGGTATGCTACCATAAGACGCGTCCAATTGCGTTCGATTGAATCCATATGTAGTTCGGCTTCGATATCAATCTCGCCCACGGTTTTGAAATATTTGTCTAGCTCGCGGAATAATTGTTGCAGATGGTGTTTATTTCTTTGTCTCGGTGGCATCTCTTCATTACGGAATCGCGATAATTCCGAAGCGAGTTTCTTCATTTCGATTAAGGTATTAGGGTAAGAACGATCCTGGAATTTGGAAAATTGTTAATGTTTTGCTTGCTGAAATTAAGTTTTGTCGTTAAAAAACAAACCTGCATTAAACTTGTCTTTTCTCTCATCCATAAATGCAAAGACGAAGCAATATCCCTATATTCTTGAACTTTGTTTTGTGCCATGGCATCATACAAAGGATGGATTGGTGGTGGTTCAGGGAATACTTCATGTAAAGATGAAATGTATGTAATGAGAGACTTCTCATCAGGTTCATGAGTGTCCACATCTGCAATAAGATATTAATTTATAAGCAACCATGTTTTTTTTTTCATTAGAATCTATATTTATGTACCTTCAGGATCAAGCAATCTGGTAACTCCATATTCCTTCTCAGCGAGATAAAAAGCAGTTTCCATTCGTTGACGAGCATGCTGAGAATTAGCTTGTCGCCAATCAATAAGGTCCGGCCTATTACGATGGATAATGGCAGTGAAGGCCAAGCCATCCTGCCAGGACTTAGTGAAATCGGTAACTCTAACGCCAGGATATTTATGCGTCGTTCTCTTAGCCCATCGTAACAAGTAATCTCTCGCCGAGATGTTTTGCTCGTTACCCACAACAATATCCGAAATCTGTAACACGAAAGATTTATTTTGTAGGATTTGTTCCAGAAGAAGTTAAGGTAAGGCTGATACAAAAAATAAAAAATACGAGTTTAGGAATGCGTTCGACTCGTGAGTTCATGAAACTGATACCGATCTCAGAGTTATTTATTAAACTAAGCAAGAACAGAAAAAAATAATATTTGTTACCAACGATGAAACGAAGAAAACAGTTGGTGAATGGACAATTGTAGATCGGAATCAATTGGTTTATAAGTAACATATAATATTGTTCACTTAAAATATGTTGTATTAATTAAATAAGTGCCAATTTAATCTCGAACACAAGGATGTAATATTAAATTATCTGTTCTTTGGCTATGTTTACCACAAATGTTGAGGTTGTTAATTTGTTGATAAATTGTTTTAATAATAGATCCTTAATTTTTGTTCTGGGTTAATTGCTAATAAGTATTTGATACAATTGGCGTCTCTAATCGATTGACATATAATTTTGTTTTCTCTGAAAAACTCTTAATTTTCTTTCTTGCGAATTAAATCATTCATTAGACTTTGACCTGTATAATTTTATAATTATAAATAAACTTACCATAAATAGAGAGACAATTTACAATTGATTTTTATACGCTTGTATAATGTATTCTTTCTTAATAAGTATAGAACATAAATTTATGAATAATTAATGATTGAGTTGACCAAACAAAGTAAGGTAAGCAACGACACACAATCAGAAGCTGTTTTATAAATCAAACAGTGCACAAATGTAAATATAAAATGCTGTCATTGTTAAGCATAATTTAATGCAAATAAAGGAAATATTACTTATAATTTTTCTGAGTATAACTTGTTTAAAAAAAGTGCAAAAAAACTATAACAATTCTTCTAGTTGAAGAAATGGTAACAAATAACGACCCTAAAATATTACAAAGAAAGCCAACAGTTCAAAGATAAACGATGTTAGACCACCAAAAAGATGATGTCATTTAATTCCTATCGATTACTGTACTTTAACATTTAAATATTTCAAACTGTCTATGATTAGTCATACCTAATTAAAATTACCAATATGTTTCCAATAATAGAATTGAACAAAAGATCAAAATAAACAGCATGCTGATATCTCACAAAATAATGAAATTTAACACGCATTCCAATTACAATAATAACAATTATAGTCAAATGCAAACAAAAAAATAACTGTGACACCATCAATTTGTGACTGAGTATCGAGAATATGTATGTACTTGCTTATTATTAGTGCGAAATGTAAACATATTCGGTAGCATTACCATATAAGGAAGTTGTTAAGGTGTGATGTATATCATAATATAATTAATAACGTTTTAATCCCGACAGAAGCAAATTATATGCATAAGTGTGTTGTTCATACACAAGAGGCAAATCATGGTGGAAACGCGTTTTATGTAAATTGACATTGACACAGTTTCATCGACGACTTGAATTATGGCGATGGCAAATACGTTAAATGCACTTATAAGCCAAAGAAAAATGTGTATCTATGAACACGATCACCTCCTACGTTTTGTTTCACCCACACAATTTTATGCCATCAGAAAAAAATTGTTTTTAGATGGATTGACGGACATAATAAGCGATTAAATCGAACGTTTAACTTGTTAGATATGTATGAATGATTTTAACTAATGGAATTAATTGGAAATTTAAGGAATGATTAAAATGAAAATTTTTAATGCAATACCAGAAGCTTTCTGGGTGAATGTAATTATAAATTATTTTTAACAGCCTAATTTTTGGTATTGGAATTATGTCTAGACGATTATCGTCTTGCAATATCAACATTTCGAAAGTAAAGAGTCTCGATGATGCTTAAGAAACGCCCAAAATGGAATAGATAGGTCAAGTAGGACGAGTGCAGAAAGGTTCATGGCATCATGAACAACAAAGTACCACCAAAATTGTAATACAATGGAAATATAAATTAAAGTTTAATGTCGCTTCTTGATTTCACCTCGCCAAATAAATAAAACTTGTCATTAAAATACCATATATAATTAAAGTTTCTGATAAGAAAAAATTAATACCTTAACTTTCTTAGGTCTGACAAGACCTAAATTCTCAACGTCAACAGTATACTCGATACTTTTCGTCTCTGCACGATTATTCAACCCTTTCGTATGACTTTTTTCTTCACCCCTTGTCAAAGTGGTGACTTTTCGAACAATCCTAGTGGTAATTCTTTTCGTGCCATCTTCCCGTGGTCTTCTAGTCTGCAAAGACTCAATCGAGCTTCCTAAAACTTCAGTGCTCAGTTTTTTATTGGTAAACTTCGCTTCCAAGTTGACATTATCAGTGATACTGGTCACTATCGGAGGACCAGTTGGTCCTTGAGTGCCTTGCACATACAACCGATTGGAACCCGTAGAAGTGTCTTTCGAAAACTTGTACATAGACATAATTTCGCCAGTTGACTATGTTACAAACTTTGAAAACACTTTTTAGATAAACAAAACACTTAATTTAAAACGTTTAGTAGCACTTCACAAATATTATCATTAGTTACATTATTATTTTGTTAATTCTTACGATTTTAATAAATTTGCGATTTGTTTGTTATTAATTCTTTGTTGTGTTTCGGGTAACTAGGACAACTACTCGACAGTCGCAGGACAATGGTAGTAGTATCGATTGATTTTGATGCACTTGGAATTGTTTGTTGTTATTGTTGGAAAAGTTTATGCTACGCGTCCGCGGCAACTAAACAGTCGCGAGATTGATATTTACAGGTGGTTCGCCAGGTGAGCACTGAAGTGACTAGCGAATGGTACGCGGTCTCGGTTCGTACTCAGCTTACCGCTTGCGTGATTCGCAGGCCCGAAGAGAATTAAGTCAGCTTTACTATGCTTGCTAATGTGCTCAGAGCCACGATAAATTCAAGTAGGATCCAGGGCCGTACGGAGGCGTCGCGAC
>JASKGN010026063.1:0-20752 GCA_030556245.1 Falagria sp. GC000072 | reverse complement strand
ATTACATCTTTTAGAAACTTAGAAGCAATTATTTATTATAAACACATAGATGATTGCATTATAATAACAAGAAATACAATAAAACGCATTACACATGGATAATTTTAATGTAATGTTTGGGGTAACGTGAGATACATATACATTTTTAACTTTTGTACATGTCAAACTAATTACTTGCATTCTTATAGTTTTAAATGTTAGTTGACCTAATCCTACTTTGCGTAAAGACAAAGAAAGAACTCATAAGACGTTCGATTTGACTACTCAACATTTTTACAAAAGTGATATTATCAAGTGCTTGTAACAAATTAATAATTGTAATGATAAACTGACGTATTGTAGCTTGATTAAGGTGAACAGAAAAAGTGGTCAAATTTTTGTAGTGGACCAACTATTTTTGAATAGCGTTTCGGAAATAATGCATATTTCTTCGCCCAATCTTCCCTGGTATTAACACTAGTCTCTACAAATACAAACAATTTAATGTTCCACTGAGAAAATACTTATAATAAATCAATGATGAAATATTTGTTATTTATTTCAATTTTAGCAAATATTTTCAAATTGTTAGCGACAAAAGTACGTAAAACATTCAACAGAGGGAGTTGATAAAACTTGTATCGGCAATTCTGCCAATGATTCTTTTATTGTCTAAAATTATTCATACGTTACTTTCAAATAACTAAAATTCATTGTTTATTTCTATTTGATAAATTTAATTTAGAATACAGTAATTTATGCCGTTTACACTGATTTATACTATCTGCATTGCTGCACTAATGCGGCCATGACAGTAACTGTCAAAATATACACTTCCCTAATGAAATGCAAGAAACCAGATGCATAATTTGATGGATTAGATGAAAAGTGTTCAATTAAATCGTCAAATTATATCTCGTGAGAATCTTAGAATGCGAGTAGTAAACGATTTACGGTAATATCTGAAACCTTCATCACAGTGCAACGCAGACATCATTTCGATGCCGTCGTGCATGGCAAGTAGCCCGGCGATCCCGATCGCGAGATGATTTCCATTCAGTGCTAATTACTCGTCGGCACCATGGGCAACGAAACCAGCTGCTGCTCGTACTCAAGCCCGCAACCTACGCATAGAGTGCCGCACCCCATCGATGAATCAATTCCGGAAGATATTTCCACTAATAATCTGCAACACATCAGTGAACGTGAAGGTGACGATGGCGAATCGGATCCTTCACAGGATCCAATGGTGAAGACGCTTTTCTTGGAGCGTTCAAAAGTAGAACTAGAGAATGGTATTATACGACGTAAAGGTGCCCCAGAACATAATGAACGTCCTCTGATGAAGAGCTCATCATGTAGTACAATTTATCTGGACGATAGTACTGTGTCGCAACCAAATTTAAAGAACACAGTGAAATGTGTGGCTCTTGCAATTTATTTCCATATTAAGAATAGAGTATCTGAAAGACAAATTGATATATTTGATGAAAAGCAGCATCCATTAACTAGAGATGGTGTTGGAGATGATTACGATAAACATAATCCTGAGCATAGGCATATTTATAAATTTGTGAGGACATTGTTTAATGCTGCGCAACTGACAGCAGAATGTGCTATAATCACATTAGTGTATTTAGAAAGGCTCTTGACTTATGCAGAGCTGGACATTGCACCATCCAACTGGAAGAGGATTGTTTTAGGTAAAAATGTCTATCATAAATATTTGGAATTGGTTGGGATTGTTTATTTCATAAAGTAAGACCATTAAAGAACTTCAAATAATTTCATTGCTAAATTATGTTTGCAGTCTTTTTTTATTACTCTCTTAAATAAACAGTCGAGGTGAATTCTAATCAGAAAACAAATGTTTAATTAAGTAAAGGCAATTTTTATTTTAGCTGCAATACTATTAGCATCGAAAGTTTGGGACGATCAGGCTGTGTGGAATGTGGATTATTGTCAGATACTGAAGGACATCACTGTGGAAGATATGAATGAACTTGAAAGACAATTCTTGGAACTGTTACAATTCAATATTAATGTTCCATCAAGTGTGTATGCAAAATACTATTTTGACCTGAGAACATTGGCTAAAGCCAATGATTTGTCATTTCCTACTGAGCCATTAAGTAATGATCGTGCTCAAAAACTTGAAGCCATGTCTCGTGTCATGGAAGATAAGTATACTGCTGAAGCCTTAAAGCATGGCTTGAAAAAGTGGTCAAGTTTGGATAATATTAATATAAATGGTAATGGCATCCGAAGAAGTGTTGCAATTCTTTCGTGATTAAATTTCTTATTATTTATAAAGGTTTAATATAAGCTTTATAAAATAATAACATGTGGGAGATTAGGACTTGAAGTTTTGAAGTAATCGGGGTTCATCTGAATAATAATTGGAAACCAAAGTGTGTCTAGTGAATGTACACAGAAAGTCTTTTTGTATAATTAATTAATTAATTATTAAAACTGTTATTGATATCATACCACTGATATTAATATAAACGATAATGAGATGTTATCTTTGAAGATAATTATCATTTTAAAATATACAATGATAATGTGCACTTTAGAAATTATCTAATATTAGGAGGAATGATATGGAGGAATATTGGTGATACATTTAATACGGCCAAAATGATTATTTAATTACATATTTATTCATTTTGTTAAATTGAATATTAAGACCAAATTCAAGTAAATATTATTTATATATGTATTATATTTTTCGGTAATACATAATTTGGTCTTCCATAAGAAATGACTAAACTCTAGTTTTTGTATGTAACAACAGATCTGCTTTCTTTAATAGTTTATCACTTGTAGTGCTGTTTATTATTATTAATTGCAACTATTCTATTACATAATATGTATTTATATTTTTATATGAACGCATATTGAACGAAATGAAACTTGTAATCTTTAGATAAAATTATAAATAAGGACAGATTCCAAGTACATATGTGCAAGTTATCTATTATAGCACCACGAAACTAAAAATTTTGTATAAAAAGAATGGAATCAAATTCATAGTCAAAATGTGAAAGTAGTATATTATACATTCTTATAATATCATAAGATTCAATTTCAAATTTTTCATTTTTCGAGAAACGAAACTTAAATGAACTGAATTGTTATTTTTTTAGATTATTCACCAACAATTTTGAAATACATATTGTGAATGTATAATAGACAATCCCGTATAGGCCTATTTTCAACTTTTATACCAGCTTTTCATTAGAATGAAAAATAAATATTGAAAGTACATGAATAAATTTTGCAAATGCTAATCCAAAATAATTAAATTTTAAAATCAATTCACTTTCATTTGCTTTCATTCAAATTTGAAATTGTCTTACTGTCAAGGGCAAATAAAAATGTGAAACGTCTGTCAAACAAACTGAATTTGCGTGTTTTGTTGCGTGCTGCAATAATTTCAAATCGCGCCATCCTTCACAACGCATCAACGGTTTTATTTATATAATACCTTTCCGTTACAAGGTATTGAATATATTCAAGATTGTAAACCTCGTGCTCGAAACTTAACATATGATTAGTGCTAAAAATGCATTTTACTTTGCATTCAGCAGTTCTTTGCATTTTGATATTGAATTTATCTCTTTCAAAAACGGTTAACGGCGGTTTAACGGATTATTTGAATGGTGTGAAATCATATTTCGGTTATGAAGTTAACGACAACCCAACAGATACCTCGTTGGAAGAATACGATATGAAGATTCCATATGAAGTTTCTGCAACAGATGAAAAGTTTATATCCCAAGCGATTGAATTAACTGGAGTTGCACAATCTGAACTTGATGCATGTCAACATCGGGTATGTTTAAAAGTCCTATTCTTAAAAAAAAATGAATTAGTTATTGTGTATTTATAAGCAAATAATAATGCAAATACATTCTTTTAGTTGATATTAAAACTAAAATCTGATTGTCATCAAATGAATGACATGATGATAGCAAAATTAGCAGTTGGTTTATTAAACTGCCAATCTTACATAGAAGGTCGTAAAATTTATCCTTGCAATGAAAACATGAGTTTAAAACAATGCACATCTGAAATGGATGCAGATGTTTGGAATTCTTATCATTTAATGACAAATCGTGCTAAAGCTGTTTGCTATGCTATAAGACAAACACAATTCCGTGGTTTAACTGAACATACTATAAATAAACTAATGCAAGCTTCACAATTCCAATTACATACTTTAAGTAAAATAGCTAAAGAGCAGGAGGACTTGCAACAAGCATCTAAAAATACCTTGAAGACCATCACCACTGGTCATGAAAGTTTAGCAGAGCAACAGAAAAATCTCCAACAGGCAACTCTTTATGGCCAGATGCAACTTGAAGATAATATTAAAAAGATAGCAGATGAGAAGCGAATGATTCAAGAGTCTCAGATGCAGTTGCAAGGAATGACAAAAATGTTGCAAGAAAAGTTAGTTTTGGCTTCAAAACAGATCGAATTGCAATCTAAAGATACACAAACTAATCATTTTGAGTTACTAGAGGATTTGAAATCTATTCAGGAAAAAGCTCAAGTTATTTTTCAAAGGATAGATGAGTCTTCTAGCAAGTTATTACAACAAACACAAATTGCAAATGGTCAATATGAGATAACTTTATTGCAATTGAAAGAAATGAACAAGACTGTTCATGCATTAGTTGACTTAGTTGGTGGTACAAAACAAGCTCTTGAAGAAAGACTTGCTTGGGTAATTAGCCTTCTTGGTGGGAATGACAATGCTATTGATAGATTATACGTCATGATATGGCATTTCTTTTTTCTTACAATTTCAATGGTTTTCTGTTCGTTTATAAATGCAAATGCAATTACAAGAGTGATTGTGATCAGTACAATTCCCACTAATTTAGTATTGCATCTCTTTAAATTTGAACAAGCAGCTGATCCAATTCTATTGGGATTTTTTATTCTTTCATTTGGTTTACTTCAAATGATTTTCTATTCAATATGGACTGCTTTTCAAAAAAACAAAAGCAAAGCAGTTGCAGGGATTGCAATAACACAAGAAGCTACTAGTAATAATTTGAGGTATCAAATATTAAGAGAAGGTAGAGAGGATACACCTGCATCGACTTTAAGTCGTTATTCAAATACACGTACTGCTACTCCTGAAAGTGTGATTAATGCTGAAATATCTAGAGTAACAGATGCTGCAGATTTCACTTCTTCAATGAGACTAGGAAATGAATTAAGAATGCAAAGATCTGGAAGTAATGATACATTTATGTATGTGTCACCGACACCTCCACATTCTAGAGTTAATGAAACTCCAGTGTCAAGTAGGAATTCTAATTCTAGTATGAATTTGCATACTCGAGGCACTTGTTCTGCAATGACAAGGTTAGGCACTCCTTGTAGAAATTTCTCTTCTCCTGGAAGAAGTGTTTGTTCTAGACATGTTCGGAAATAACTGTGTTGATGTGTTTTCGAAAAATAGATCAACAGATGAAAAGTTCTCTGATAACTATTGGGTGAAGAAATAGGAACACCAGTTTAGTTAACTTAAGTTTACTATTTTTTTAGAAGATATTTTATTTAAGTTTATTTTTAATTTTTACTCTACTGAACAAATTAAAGTACTAGTCATTAAGACTTAATTTTTAATTTATTTTTAATTTATTTTCATTTAATGAAGTACACCAATTTCACCCGTAACAAATTAATATAAAATAAATATTTTATAGAATGCCTGAAGTATCAAATTTGAAATTTAAGCATCATAAGTAGATGCAGAAACATTCCCACCATGTCCTGTCCAATTGGTATGAACAAATTTGCCTTCACTGCCAAGCAATTCATAAGTATGGGCACCAAAATAATCACGTTGTGCTTGTAATAAATTAGCAGGTAATTTATTAGCGCGGTATCCATCATAAAAACCAAGAGCTGTACTAAGAGCAGGTGTAGGAACACCAATTGTTACTGCAGTGGCCACAACATTCCTCCAACCATTTTGTGCCTTTGTAATTGCATTTAAGAAGAATGGGGCTAATAGCAAAGATTTCAAATTGGGATCTTTATCAAACGCCAGTTTGATTTGCCCAAGGAAAATTGATCTGATGATACAACCACCACGCCACATCAGTGCAATTGATCCGTAATCTAATTTCCAGTTGTGAACAATTGCTGCTTCTCTAAAGAGCATAAATCCCTGAGTGTATGACACAATTTTACTGGCATACAAGGCCTGAAAAAGAAAGCAACTTATTATTTATTAATTTTAAAATGAATATTGCCTTCTCACCTGTCGTAAATCTTCAAGAAATTCTTTCTTATCACCTTTAAAAGTACTAGTTGGTCCTGGAAGTACTTTGCTTGCAATAACTCTTTCGTCTTTTATAGCTGATAAGCATCTGCTAAAGACAGCTTCCCCAATAAGTGTAACTGGCATACCATAATTCAAAGCTGTTACTGCTGTCCATTTCCCAGTGCCTTTTTGTCCTGCAGTGTCTCTGATTTTTGGTAAGAGGTATTCACCATTTTCCTTAAACTTCAAAATATCTCTAGTTATCTCAATCAAAAAACTATCGAGTTCTCCCTTATTCCATTCATCAAAAGTAGAAGCCATTTCTTCTTGAGTCATTCCCATAGCAAGCATAAGATGATACACTTCCCCAATCAGTTGCATATCTCCATACTCAATTCCATTATGGACCATTTTCACAAAATGTCCAGCACCATCTGATCCGACCCAATCACAACAAGGTTGACCATCTGCTTTTGCACAAATGGCTTGGAAAATTGGTTTTATGTAAGGCCAAGCTGTTTCATCACCACCAGGCATTAAAGAAGGCCCATAACGAGCTCCTTCTTCTCCTCCAGAAACTCCTGCTCCCACATATCTAATGCATTTTTCTTTCAACTCGTTATATCTTCTTTCCGTATCTTGATATTCAGAATTTCCACCGTCAATAATTATATCGCCCTTTTCGAGATGAGGTAACAATTGTTCAATGAAACTATCAACTGCAGCTCCTGCTTTGACTAATATCATTATGCGACGCGGGGTTTTCAATTTTGATACCATATCTTTGATTGATTCAGCTCCAAGAATGCTTTTACCTTTTGCTTCATTTGCAAGGAATGCATGAACTTTGTCTATTGTTCGGTTATAAGCAACTACAGTAAATCCATGATCTGCCATGTTTAGAATTAAATTTTGGCCCATTACGGCTAGCCCAATAAGGGCAATATCTCCTTCACTAAAAATAAAAAAATATTTAAAAAAAAGTGTCATTTTATTATACTGCAAAATCAATTATTTTATTGTTATATTTAAAAGTCCGTGGAAGAATTATTAATGGTCTTTCCAATAATTTTGTCCTAGATTTTCAAGGTGAGATTTGGAAAGTTTTAATATTGTCTTGCCCTTTAGCAATTGTTCTACATTTGGTTTCATTTAATATAATCTGTAGATTTCATTTGTAGATTTTATTTCTTCTATCTTTCAGTAAAAAGTATATCATATTAATATTTATGAAAATGTAGAAAATAATGTAATACTAATGAACATGAATTGGCATTATTTTCCAATGAGTAAATACTACTATTATTTATATTTGCTTAAATATTATTTAAAATTTGTATTACATACCATTGACTCATATTGTTCTTCTTTTTGAATATTCCCTTAATTTTATTCGATAGACATAAAAATCCAATTTTAATTTTGGATGAAATCAGTGTGTTTAGTCGGCAAGAACAACACGAAATAAACGTCGAATCGACTGATACCATTGAAACATGTTTCCCCCCTGATTTTATAATTTAACTTATTAAATTCATTTGTGAAAGTATTTCATGGTTTATGTTTATACAAACATTGTAAAGTCACATTGAGAATTTGTAGGTCACTTCAAGTTGAAACAGTATATTATGGATTTGTAATTATGTACCATTAAAACATTATTTTACAAATCTCTAAAGTAAAATATTGTTATGCAATATTGCAAATTTCTTATATAATTGCATGGAGTTCCTTATTAAATGGCAATTACAAAGTTATCAATACATTGTATACTGTAATTGTTAATTGATTATGTATTATTTAACTAAAAATGATTAATTTTAATAAGAAATTCTATGCATATTATATTAAATTTAATTTGATTATTTGAGAAATATTTACCAAAACATGACAGGTGTTATGAATTAATTTCCTGCATTTTCTGTTCATATAGGTTACAAATATCAACATGAAAAGTTAGTTGTGTTTCTTGTGTTTTCACTTTTTTTCAATTCTAATTAATAAAAAATGATCATATTATTCGATTAAACAATTAGCATTCTTGGAAAAATATGGTGAAGCATAAATTTTGCAGTAAAGTGTCATATTATACATTTACTTTTGGTTTAAAGGTCAAAACTATTCATCGACAATATGCAACAATTTTTGGACTTGCAACTTTATCTTATATTAACACTCTATTTGGAGGCTTCGTTTTCGATGATAGTGAAGCAATTGTAAAGAACAAGGATGTAATGCCATTTACACCTCTTCAACAAGTTTTTCTAAATGACTTTTGGGGAACAGAAATTGGCCTAAATTCAAGTCACAAGTCATATCGACCATTAACAATAATATCTTACAGGTTCATAAATCATTTACAGTATTTATCAAAAGTTTACAACATTTTAACATTGCAGAGTTAATGTCTACTTGGATAATAATAAATTAAATTCATTGCATTTTCATGCCACAAATATAGTGTTGTATGAAATTGTGACAATTCTAGTGTTTGCAACGCTGAAATTATTTATAAGAGAAAGAACTGCATACAATGCAAGTTTGGTATTTGCAGTTCATCCTATACATTCCGAAGTTGTGGCAAGTTTGGTTGGAAGAGCAGACTTGCTATGCTCAATTGCTCTTTTGTTGTCTTTAATTTTATACAAGAAAGTGCTCATTAAATGGGATTATAAGTCAAGGAAATGTTTTGCAGCTAAATTTTTATATCTCCTCAATGGTTTTGTTATATTTTGTGGAGTTTTATGCAAAGAGACTGCAATTACAGCTTTTGTAAGTTTTCTTATTTAGTTTGAACAACTATAATGCGAGAATTATTTACATTTTCAGGGGATGTGTTTTGTACTAGAATTTCTTGAAATACTTCGTAAAACAAAGAGAAGTTTCCAAAGTAAAAGTGATATCATTACTTTTTCTCTTGTTCTTCGGTGTTTGGGATTAATATTAATCTGTGCAAGTATTATGTATTTTCGAATGTGGATAATGGCATTTGAAGGTCCCATTTTTACAAAAATTGATAATGCAGCTGCTTACTCAAATAATTTATTTACTAAGGTAATGTGTTTATATATTATTGCTGGCTAAAAATTTTAATAAAAAATGTTTTAGGTTTTTACATATAATTATATCTATTGCATTAATTTATTATTATTGGTGTGGCCACAATGGTTGTGCTTTGACTGGTCAATGGGATGTATCCCTCTTATTGAAACATTAAGTGATATTAGAATCTTATTCGTTTTATTTTTATGGTTTACTATAGTTACAGTAATATATTCATGTTATAAACAGCATAAACAAGGAATATTAAGGTAACAACATAAAAATACCCATTTATTTCCCACTTTCTAAAGTTATTCTGTATTTTTAGCAATGAAATTCTTCTTGGTATTGCACTATTAGTACTGCCATTTATTCCAGCATCAAATTTATTCCTAAAAGTCGGTTTTGTAATAGCAGAACGAGCATTATTTTTGCCATCTTGTGGTTTCTGTATACTGGTTGCTCATGGCTATAAGAAACTTAGTAAACACAAGGTATATTTATTCCTTATAATCTTCATTCAACTCATTTAATGTTAAAAATACTTTCAGGGACATTTTGGTATTAACTATAAATACTTTTATTGTTTATGTGCGTTCCTAATGGCAAAAACAATCTCGCGAAACTTTCAATGGCTCACTGAAGAAACCCTTTTCACATCTGCACTTCAAGTCTGTCCTTTAAATGCTAAAGTGCATTATAATGTAGCAAAAGTTGCAGCAGATAAACGAGATCGTATTCTTGCAATTAGTGAATACGAACGTGCTCTTGTTTTAAACCCAGATTATGAACAAGCTATGAACAATTTGGCAAATATATTTCGAGAAGATCTGCGCTTTGACGAAGCTGAAAAACTCCTAAGACGAGCAGTTACAGTTCGCCCTAACTTTGCAGCAGCTTGGATGAATTTAGGAATTGTACTTGCTACGTTAAATCAAACAATAGAGGCTGAGGAATGTTATCTGACTGCAATTTCGCATCGACCAAAATATCCTGATTGTTATTATAATTTGGGCAACTTAGTAAGGATTTGTTTTGATTAATGGTAGTACATATTATGATAAAATTATCTTGTTTTAGTACTTAGACTTGCACATTAATGACAAGGCTTTAAAAGCATGGGAAATGGCAGTTTACTATCGACCAACACATACAGCTGCATGGAGTAATACTTTAGTTCTTCTGGATAGTTTAAATCAATATGAAGAAGTTTTAAAACGAGGGAGATTAGCACTAAAACATAATCCGACAGCTCCAGCATTACATTTTAGTATTGCAAATACACTTGGAAAAATGAAAGAGTTTGAAAAGGCTGAAAAACATTTCTTGGAAGCTTTACGTTTTAATCCCCGTAATCCTCTTTATTATAGTAATTTAGGTCAGTATCATCAGTGATCGATTAAGAATAGGGACCTCAAAATGTTTTAATTTTTAGGCGTTCTTTATCATCGATGGGGAAATTCAATGAAAGCTAGAGAAATGTATAAAATGGCATTGCTCATTGATCCCAATATGAAAACGACTGAGAGTAATCTTCGGAAGTTGCTCAATTCGAAGGAAAACATGACGACTGGGAAATATAAGGAGAAAGTATAAGAAACTCAATTTTGTCAACTTCTTTATTTTGCAATTATTTAATCTATTAAAAATACTTTACTTCCAAATTGATGTGCTCGATGTCACAATAAATAATACATTGATATCAACTACAAATCTAATTTACAAATAAAATCTTTGGTTTCGTGCGACATTTAAAACGAAATTAAATCTAAAATACAATTACGGTGATGAATACTTAAAAGATTTAAAACAAATTCAAAGTTTCCATTTAGTTGTACGTAAAACACTTCGTGTAGGAAGTAATTTGTGAATGTATAACAGTCAAATCAAAATGGGAAAACAAATCAGATCAATAAATTATAGGAGTAATACATTAATCAGATCACATCTTGAGAATGGCAAGAATTACAAGAACTGCCACCACATTTAAGGTAGTTGCTAAATTACACACAAACTTGTTAACACGCTGCTAATTTCCAGGCAAGTTCAAACATTATTATGTAATTAAGTTAAGTACATAAGGGATTTCAGCAGACAATGGTTTTGTTCAACTGCTATCAGTAGATGGTTGTTTACTGGTACTTGCCCCACTGCATGTATCTGCATGCATAGAAGCAGCAGTACCAGAAGTCCCTGGCATTGGATCGCTTGTGCTAAGTCCTTCCAATCTGTTAGGCAAATCTCCTGCGGAGACAACGGCATGTTCGCCTAAAATATCCGGCAATGCGTTTCGCCGTCCTGTGCGTCCAGTACTAAGGAATTCCTGACTATGAGAATTTGCCGGCTCCATGGAAGTTTCTTGTGGATCCATTATTGCCAGCATCTTTAATACTAACAATGTGATTAGTAAATATACACCATTCATGTTCGCAAATCAAAATACTTGCTAGTTAAATGTCAAGGTTGGTTTAGGTATTTTTAGTAGTAGCAGACAGCATGCTGCAAAAGCGTAATTTTATGGCATCAGCTTTTGGTTACAAGAAATCATTTTAGCTTATTAATTCTGTCATAAGAGCAATGGAAAATCATGCTGTCTACTACATACCTTTATCACGGGCCAAATGTGCTCGCTTATGTTTCTTTATTTGTTTATCACATTTAACTGGTAGTTTCTTCATTTGTTTATTTTCATGTAGGTCACAATACTTCAAAGAATAATAAACCTACCATTAGGAGCATTTAATTTGAAGCCCTGTGGATTATGGATAATTGACGTAGAAAACTGTTTTCTTCAAATTTCATTACTCGAAAACTGAAGAAATGGATTTCTATTTGTATGCTGAGCCATAAATAACCATTAATAACTTATTAATGTAAGTTTTGATGCGTATAATGATACATTTGAATTACTAAGGTAATTGTTTTATTGTACTTTTAAAAATCGCGCACTAATTCACTAATATCAAATTTAGTTTTGATATGTTGTAATAATGACTAATAATGCTAATAATTCTTAATTTCTTGGCATATATCAATGTTAATTTATGTCAGCCTTCAAAATATCTACATTAGCCACAAAGCAGCATTATGTTCACGCGTCAGCTGCTTGACATTGACTTGAAAATGTCCTTTTTAACCTTAAAGTTAATATCCTTTTCGAGATCCTTTTTAAGGATATAAGCAAATATAAGTATTTAACAAGAAAAAGAAACTAGTTTAGCATGAAAAGTTAAATAAAATTTGCATCATTTTCATTAATAGAATGTTAATAACATGTAGTTACCCAAGAATTTTAATTTTAGCAAGTGATTAGTTTTCAACTAAATACTCCTTGAAGAAAGATTCTGATTGGTTGAAATAGTTACTAGATTTAGCAAAAGTTACAGTAACAAAAGTTTAAATAAGTTTAATAATGATAAACGGCAATAACAAAACATTTAAATGGGAATGCTGATAAAGAAAAATGAAGATTTCTACCCAAATGTATGTAGTTTACAAAACTTCTTTCTTATCAATAAATGAATTAACATTTTACATAACTAGAGATAACATTTGACTTATTTGATAACATATTTCCGCCGAAATATATGAATTATCTTTGCTTTTAGCAAAATATTCGGAAACCATTGGATCAGGAAAACCTTTCCTTTGTATGTGAAAAGATAAGTTATCTACGTCGCAAATGGCAATTGTCTGTTGTAATGGCTTTTACAATGTTTTTACCAAGAAGCACTAAGAATATTCAGAGATAATCCATCGAACGCGACGAGTAGACGCCTTTTCTCCTACTTCTAAAAGCAAAGCTGTTTAATTAGCATAAATCGCTTTGGCCGGCTGGTTTAAACTATCAGTTGCAGTTCATCTCCGGGTGAAGCTGGACTTACACAATCTACAAATATTTCGGTAAATATAAATATATATATTTCTATTTCTTAGTTTACGGTCAGTTGAATTGTTGTTGTTTTGTTTCCTCGTTTGCTTTATTACTAATAAGTTAGTAAATTGAATAGTTACTACTGCAAGTTTTTAAAGAGTTTTCAAATTAAGATAGTTATAAATAAATAAATAACGCGCTTGAAGCGTCCTTGAATGTAGCGGAATTAATATTACTCATATATTGCGGTAAGCCGGTTCTTCAACACTAATTGTTCGTATAAATATAAACGAGTTTCATTGAGCTATGTATAAGTATTTGTATATTTATCATTTCTTAGATTTAAACTTAAAATTAAAACTTCTCACATTTAGTTATTAGTTTTATTACTTTGAGTATTGATAAAAAGACGAGATTGTAAAAAATTATGTAATTAAGTCGTAAAATACAAGATCGTGCAGCGTGATTCTTCTAAACGATTAAAAATAATCTCGAAAAACTAATTATCATAAACATAGCAAATAAATAAAGTGGGATTATCCGTCGTGTTGTTATTTTCATTAAATCATTCGATTCAATTCAGGGAATTGAATGATTACGTATAAATAATGATTTGAAGGCTTCTACCACACATATAAATAATGTTGGGAATATCCCAAATAGAATATCTTAATTGATGTTTTTTTCTTGTGACTATTTACATAATAGCACTATTAATATTACTGTTTGTTTTTAGCAGTTATTGCCAAGAGGCAAAATGAATTACTTCTACATTTTATTGATATTACCACTGGTAGTGGGTTTACCTACACCACAAACTTCAGAAAATACACTTGTGGTAACTACGGATGCAGCTACAACAATAAACACTACTGATAAAGAAGTATGTAATCAGTTGCATAAAAATTAACTCATATTTATTTAATTTTGTATTTTAAAACTTAGCAAAAGGATTTTACTCCACCAAAGATTACTAATTTGGATGTTCATTCGAACATAAGCAATCGATTTGCTAAAACTTTGGTGAAAAGTAAAGTAAAAAATGAAGCACCCGTTGCTCAGGAAACAACTTTCTTTATTATCATTCCTGATCAAGCTTTTATCTCGGGCTTTATCATGGAAATTTCTGGTAAAAACTACACTGCTTATGTTCAAGAAAAGGAACAAGCAAAACAAACTTACGATAATGTAAGTACTACATAAAAATAAAAATATTACTCTAACTTAAACATAAATTACAATAGTTATATATTATTTTTAATTTTCTTTAAGGCTGTCTTATCAGGAATAGGTGCAGCACATATTGCAGTAAGCGCTCGTGATTCCAACAAATTCACAGTTAGTACAAACATCGAACCCGAAAGCAAAGTAATTTTCTATCTCACTTATGAAGAACTTCTCGAGCGTAAGGATGGCGTATACGAATTGGTAATTAACATTCATCCAAATCAATTAGTAAAACATATGCAAGTCGATGTAGATATCGAAGAATCTCGTCCATTGACAACAGTAAAGGCCCCACCAATTCGTTCAGGAAATGAAATTATTAAAGAAAATCCAAAACTTGATCCTAAAGCTGATATCCAGCGACCAGTACCGGAGAAAGCCCACATAACATTCATACCAGATTACGAGCAACAAAAACAAATCGCTCAAGGCCTGGGTAAAGAAGAAAAAGATGGAATTGGTGGACAATTTGTGGTACAATACGACGTTGAACGAGATCCACATGGTGGTCAAGTACTTGTAAAGGATGGCTATTTTGTACATTACTTTGCTCCATCAGAAATTGCTCCATTGGATAAACATGTCGTGTTTGTTTTGGACACAAGTGGAAGCATGTATGATAGGAAAATGCTTCAATTGAAAACTGCCATGCAAAATATCCTTGGCGAACTTCGACCTAAAGATTTTTTTAATCTTGTCGAGTTTAATACGAATGTTAAAGTTTGGAATTTGGATGCACCTGGGGAGAGTACTTATTTCCCCAATTCTGAGGATAATTGGTATAATGGAGATACATTCTTTGATTTGGAGGTAACAAGAGAAATCTATTGTTTTATATAAAAACTCTATTAGGTAATTTAATAATTTTTTTAGGAATTCTCATTTCCACCAGCATATCCAGTTACTAATAGCACCATCAAAAAGGCTAAAAAGGCTGTAGATCAAATGGAAGCTACTGGTGGAACTAACATCTATGAAGCTTTAAGAGTTGGATTACATTTAATTAAAACTAGAAAGATGCGAACTGGGGACAAGAATACTCAACCTTTGATTGTTTTCTTAACTGATGGGGATCCAACTGTTGGAAAAACAAGCACCACTGGAATAATTACTCAGGTACTAGTATAAAAAATTAAAAAATTACATTTAATCATCATTAAAATTTAAAATTCCTTTTTTACTTAGATTCAAGAACAAAACTTGGCAAAAGTACCAATAATCTCATTATCATTTGGTACTGGAGCAGACCGCAACTTCCTCCAGAAGCTTTCTCTCAAAAACACAGGATTTGCAAGACATATTTATGAAGATTCTGATGCTAGTCTGCAACTTGAAAATTTCTACAAAGAAATTTCATCGCCACTTTTACACGACATTAAATTTGTTTACACTCCTGACATAACAAGTTTAACACGCAGTGAATTTCCTATTCTCTATGGTGGTGCTGAAATTATTGTAACTGGGAAATATTCAGGAAATGATTTCAATAAGGAAACTAGTAAAGTGGTATCATGGGGAAGAAATGGTCCGATTGATTTATTGCCTTCTATTCAACGAGCAACTGGACAATTGGAAAGGTAGTAAATTATTCTTCTTTCATTCGTAATTTTATTGTTATAAATATTTACAATTTTGTACATAGGTTATGGGCATATTTAACAATCAAACGATATTTAGATGCTAAAGATGTTGCAGCAGGAAATACTTCAGAATATGAAAGCAAAGCTTTAGAACTATCTAAAAAGTATTCATTTGTCACGCCATTAACATCTCTTGTTGTGGTGCGACCTGATGGATCATCTTCGAATAAATCAGTAAATGTTGAAGCAGCAGATCAAGATGGAGATCGTTCTTATGGAGTTTCAGCTTTCTCAGGTACAGCATATGTAGGATGTACGTAGATTTTGATTACTTCTTTATTTTCTTTTCATTTTTCTTTCTTATTTTCATTCACTCTTCTCTCTTCTACTTTATAGTATCCACAGCCCCACAAGTTCAAAATAGAATTTTCTATAGTCGTAAGTTCCCTGTAGAATTCTCTTAATTGACTCTTTAAATATATTTTTAAACTTTATTTTTTAGTTGCAAGACCACAAAATTCGTTTTCACCAGCATATGCAAAAATTGGTGGTGGTGGTGGTGGTGGTGCTGCTGGATTAGGTGGATTTGCATTTGGACGACCTTTAGCTGCCCCACAAGCACCAGGAGGATTTGCACCTACTTTCCATGCAGCTGTATTACCTCAAGAAGAATCAGCATTGGATTCAGATTCAGATGCATATCCTCTTATTGTCGGTGGAAGTCCTGCATCGACAACAATGTTTTTACCAGAACCAACAACTGAAGCAACAACAACTACTACAACAACTGTGGAACCAGTTACACTTCCACCAGATTTCATATCTAAATTGCCCTGGTTAAATGAACACATACGACCTGATGGTACTTTGAAATTCTTGCGGGGTAATTACAAATTTGGATTTAATGAAACATCTCCAGTGGATGAAGATTGTACAGATCCTAAGAGTGAAGAGGGTTTGTGTGTCTTAGTTAAAGATTGCGAAGACATTTATTCTGAACTTACATCACCTAAAACTTTCAAGGACTACTTTTGTGCAATTGATGACAAGTAAGTGTTTATTTAATACCACTTTGTCTTTAATTTTTTAATTCATTTTTACTTTAGATTTGTGGGAGTATGCTGTGCAAAAAAGAAAGTTAAGGTTTCTGAGCCTTAGATCCTAATTCAGTTTTATACAGTTAATAATTAAGAAAAAATAGATCAAAAGATGAAGAGGATTAAGAAGTTGATAATAAAACAAAATTATGCAACTAGAAAGTTTTCAAATAATTTGTTTTTTTTTTCAAATTCGTTCGTTGTCAATTAAATTATGACATTGAAAGCGGCCGCTTTTAGATTATATATCTTATTTGCGTTTTGATTTAATGTCTATTAGATTTTTCTAGTTTCAATTAAAATGGACGACTTTTGTCAATATAATTTATTTCGAGAGCCGCGACCGCCACTTTTTATTGCTCCTCCATATGTTAGAACTGCAGAAACGAAAGGAGAAAGAGAGCAAACTCCAATTCTTCATTTACGCGTTACTGATCCGTCACGTATCCTTTTACTTTGCGAGTCTTTGAAGAATCGGTGTACTCTTGATTTAGAAGCAAAAATTAACAGATATGTAAGAATATTTGTTATCGATTCAATTAGGATAATTAAAATTGTAATTTTATGTTAGTTAATGGAAGAAGGTGATTGCGATTGTGCATTCATAGTATCTTTTGAACTCATTCCAAAATCAGCAGTTGTAAAAGTAATGGGTACAACATCATTGGAATCAGAGATAATTTTATCTTGTACGGAGCCAATTCTAAATGCTCTTAGTCAATCAAAGCAACCATTTGATGTATCACTAAGTCAAATCCCAATTGAGTTCCAACAACAATTGAAATCTTTGAAACCAAACATAACTGGTGAAGTTAGCATTCATCCAGTTTATGAACAAAAACATGAGAATGGTATAACTGAAGAAACTTCACATCTTTGTATAGGAGTTTTCATTGTGAATTCAACAATGCAAGTGGCTTTTCTAAAATATTTAGTTGAAGAATGTTTTCGATTCGTGCTGCCAGTTTATCGCAATACTGCAGCATTTGAAAGAGAAGCTCAAATTAACATTAGTATGCATGAATTAGTTACAATGACAATGTCTTTCTTCAATACAAGTGCTAAAGATGAGTTATGCGAACTTGTTAGTGATAAGGCAAGAATAATGTTTCAAAGTGAACGTTGCGATCTGTATTTCTATAACAAACATCGAAATTTCGAAGGGAAAATTACGTGCGACGGAAAAGAAATTGTTGATATCCAACCAGGCAAACAAGGACTTCTTGGTTTTGTTTGTGCTGAAAAGCGAGTGGTAAATATTTCAGATCCTCAAAACAATCCAATGTTTGCTTCGTCACAAGATAAGAAATGTGAATTTGTAACAAGGAACATTTTGGCGTTCCCATTAACTCCAAACTTTCATAGTTCTGATAATCCATTAGGATGTATGCAATTACGAAACAAAATTGGTGGTGATTATAATGTAATTGACGAAGGAATGGCAGCTTTGTTCTCTAGCATGTCCGCATTAGCTTTTAATAATTTAGAGACGCAAATTCAATTGAGAGATACTCGTAGTCGAGATGATATTGCAAATAAATTGGTGAGATTTGAATGTATCATACGTAAAGCAGAAATTGAACATTTGATTAATGCTAAGCGACATAAACTTGATGGCTTCGATGTGCCTACATTCAATGCACGATCAGTTCCTAAACATAGAATTGGTGTTGTTCTCATGACCATGTTTGAAAATCTGGAACTTATACAAACTTATCAATTGGAACCTCGGGTATTGGCCAAGTTTCTTGTCACTATTGAGAAAGGATACTTTGATCATCCATATCATAATTTTGAACATGCATTTAGTGCTGCACATTTCATTTATGCTACAGTTATCTATCTGAAACTTATAGAAATCAAAGTGTTGACGTTAGTAATTCACTTTATAGTATTTTATTAAAATCGTCTTAATAAGTTTATACTTCTAGAGCTTTAGATTTGATGGCATTGTTAATTGCAGCTGTATGCCATAATGTTGATCATCGTGGCATTACAAATGCATTCAGAACAATGGGAGATTCAACATTTGCTTCTCTTTATGCAAGCAGTCGTTCTGTAATGGAATCTCATCATTTTGCACAAACTGTTAGTGTTTTACATACAGAGGTAATCAATGAGAAATCAAAATTTAAAACCAATAATCTAAAAGATATTCTTATAGGGATGTAATTTTCTCACAACCCTTTCGAGTGAAGACTACTCTTACTGCTTAGAATTAATTAAACATAATATAATGGCAACTGATTATGTTGACCATCGTAAACATTACAAGACCCAAGAAGCAATACTCTCAGTAACTAAATCACTCAATTATATCAATTCTGATAAAATTCAACATTTTCAACAATTTCTAGAGAGGTTTTCGCCCTCGACATGCAAGTCATAAATTACTCCTGTGCTCCTTATTAATGACTTGTGCAGATTTTGCTGACCAATTACGAGATTGGCGAACAGTCCGCAATGTTGTTGCTGGAATGTATCAAGAGTATTTCACTGAAGATGAATTAATAAAAGCATTACAAAAAGAACCTAGTAAACTAGAAGAGCGTAGCAGAGATACCATTCCCAATTTACAAATTGATTTCTTACAAGATATTGTATTACCACCATATAAGTAAGTTCAAAAGTGTGCCAAAATGTATTTGAACTTTAGAGCATTCGTACTTGTTTAGAGTTTTAGCTCAAATGTATCCTGACATGAACTTTTGCATAGACAATTTGTATGAAACCATAAACAATTGGGAAATGAGTAAACCTCATTTTATTAATCGTAATATTGATGAAACACCATCCTTGGAAATGCTTTTGGATGGTACGTTGAGTTTAACAAATTTGGAAGCTTGCGAAGAGAAACATGATGAAGAAGAGGATTCATATGATGATTACTTGTAAATTTAGAAGTGCAAAAGTGGAAAATAAATTTTAAATTGAATATTTTAAATTTAATTAAAAAGTTTTGAATTTTAATAATTTTGTTCACGATTGTCGTCAGAAACTTGGATGTAAAGTACGTGGATGATTTCTAATGATATCTCATTGTTGCTGTGTTTTATAAGTAAAAATTTGAATAATAAACATTTTAATAATGTTTTCCTCCTACAAATTATTTAAAGACAATATCAAGTTAAATATGCAACTGAATGCTGACGTGCTGAGTAATGGTAATGTGTTCCAGTGTTCTCTTCCAATTTGTTCTTCATCCCTTAATTAAGGAACATTATCACTAGACTTGGAACGTTTATCAAATAGTTTTATCTTAATTGCTTTTGCATAAATTATTTCAATTAATGTGTTGTTTAAATGAAAATATTAATGTTCTCGTAATATGTAGGTAGTGTCTGCAATAAGGACAATGTCAAGAGTTAAACAGAATAATATGGACATTTCATCTTCAGTAGGATTTAGGCCATTATCATAATGAATGGAATACTATCATTGCGAAAGGCTGTAGTCTGTGTAGTGGTGTAACAGACGGTATTGGGCTCTTGGAATTATCATCCAAAAAATTAAATGAATATATCGAATATTTTATTTCGCCTGGCCCTAATTGAATGGCTGTAGTAATTCTGCATACTGTATCTGAAAGTACATTTATGTAACTATTTTTGATGAAAATATTAATTAAATATCTTAATTAGTTTTCGAGTTATCGGTAATC
>JASKGN010026042.1:0-10517 GCA_030556245.1 Falagria sp. GC000072 | reverse complement strand
ATGTTTAGATCACTCGACTTTGTTAATTTATATCCCAGCTTCTATTGGATAAAAATAATTCATTTTTTGATATGTTGCAAATAGTATTGTTCTGTACAGCATCCCAAAATTTCAAGTTTGAACGTTAATTAGTTTTCGTGTAATTAATTGAAACGCAGGAATACAATATCTCGAAAGATAATGCGAATATTTTAAAAATTTATTCACTGATATATTTGTATTAATAAATAGACTCATTTTCTTTCTTACAATTTTCAAAATTATTATTGGAATAACTATAAATTTCTGAAGTTAAAAATAAAAGAAAGGTGCAACGTACTGTAATAAGCATTCAAATTGAGGGCTGAAAACTTTTAAAAAGGATAGTAAGGTGTTTACAACAGCACAATTTAATTGAATGTAAAATATAGTAACTTTACATACATTCATTGCCTTTGGTCATGGTGACTTAAGTAAAATATCCCTGGCATGGGCCTGTATACCAATTTGAATTCGAAAATTCGCTTGCTTGGAAATGGAGCTTCAATTGTTGCAGTTTGAAATAAGAATCCACAATTTATCATAAGAGTAAACCCTTCTATTTTTTTTCCTAATTTTCCACGATTTGGAAAACATTATTTAGTTGGCTTGTAACTATATCCGTTGCAACATATATTTTCATGGCAAAACCACTTAAAAATTTCAATTTTTATGTGAAAGATTAATATAAAAATTTCTAGGTGTTAGTTCTTTTAAATTCATTAAGCTTACCTTTGATGACTTCTTCGCTTAAAAACACAAATAATTTTATTATTTATCACTTCATTTTGTTTTAAAACAAAATAATAATACAAATGGGGTCTATCTAAGTGGACGAAAATAAAATACAAAAGTTTGATTAATAATGATCATTATATACAATATTTATACAGATAGATAACTAGATAAACGTTATAGTACACAACTTATAGACATCAAACTAATTCCTAATAAATATTTACGGTTCTCCATCTCTCCACATTTCATCATTCGTAAAGAACAAGCGCTCAACGTTACATTACATTACAAAAAATATACATTTAATTTGTTATTTATGCATTAATAGTTTAGTTCTATTTTTAATGCAAGTTATCGATATACACAGTTTATATGATGATAGTATGCATTTGTTTAAATAGTATTGTTAATTCTAATTGGTTCATCATTGTATTAGCACAGCTTGCTCATAATCAATTCAATCATGCCGCATGGAGAAATTTGCGAACCGCATAACAGCCTCTAAACATGTACATTACAGGGCATCTATATCAACATCTATCACATAACGTACAGTGGTTTGTTTTCAAAATAGTTAGCAGCTTCATTATGATTATGTTCGGGTCCTTTGTTTTATAACATGTCGAATAGATGTATTCATTATGCTAATAGTATATGTATGCCGCTTTATCATGAAAGCGAAGCCAATTTAAACAGTATCACGAAACATTAATCAGTAAATGATGTGTGTGGCAACAATTTAAACTAAGAACATTTTCTACACATTTGCCCAGAGTTTTAATTATCTGTACTGTACGCTATCACCGCTTGCTTATATATTAACTAGTTTCAACTACATATGTATGTATGTAACATTTTGTAGCCAATGCCCTGCATAAAGTTCAAATTTGTATCTCGCTTGTGTGTTAATTATAATCCTTCCGCTTTCATACCTCGTGTTTGTTTATGTTATTTATGAAATTGACAACTGATATGCGTTATAGCTACGCATCTAATTGACACGACAGACACTACAGCCTTGTCTTCGTACGGCAAATTGCTACAACACAATCTCCGGGCTGAGAGCTAACAATAAATAAGGGTAGTTTTTGTTTTCTTCACTAATATGGTCATTCGTTGTAAGCAACAAGCAACATAGAATGACTATTTGTATGTTTTCAATTATCATTTGACCAGATGATTAAATCCTACGCAACATTTTTATCAATAACCTAATAGCATTCATTCATTCATAATCCAAACGTGTTCCCAGCAATATCATTTTTGTAACTTTATTACTAATCTATGAATGAATGCTATGACAATACCTATTAATAGAAGCATTTGTATCAGTTGTGTTGCTGATTTGAATCAATAACTAATGAATAACAATAAATAATAAAGCGTTAGTTTGTGTTTTAGATAATTCATTTTGTACGGGACCTCTCAATAGTCCCAACAAACACAATTATCGCCTGCCGCAATCGACTCGATATTCCAAATTGATTTTCATTTGTTATGTTAAGGCCTACATTATGTTTTGATGTCGAAACAGTGTGCTGTCTTAGTCAGACTTGATTTAACACTGAAGAACTGCATTTCCGCTTTAAACAAATGCCCAACATTCTAATGTTTTCACAACGAAGTCAACGTTTGGCGTTAATGGCTCGTTTCCATATGTCTTGCAAGATTCGGATCTTCCTTGATACAAGTCACCATCCAACCACAATCCAAATTTTCCATCGCCAGCACCGATGCTTAAGCTTTCATTGTTTCCTTTGATAAAATATAAATTCTCACCAGTCCAATTATAAACTTGGAACTCTGGACTGAATCTAAATAACAATGATTCGCCAGTGCCATAAAAATGATCAGATACTTGCAATGCACAAGAAGTTAAAGCACCAAAAACCTGAAATAAATATGTTATTAATATTAACATAATTAATCAGTAATGTATAACTTAAATATCTTACGTTATTGTCAGTATCTTGAATTACAAGAAGAATTGGCGATTCCAATTTGTGCATCTTCCTATACATAGAATTCAGCGAAAATCCATGTTGACTTGTACTGAACACTAAAGTCCATACATATCCTTCAGCACGTGCAGGCAAGTGTTTGCATAGTGATTCCCGATGTTCGTAAGTCAATACTTCTGTAACTCCCACAAGATCTGGAGGTGTCAATTCAACATCTAAGGACTGGGTACCAGCAGAATAAAGTGCCAGCCGCAATTCTTCGGACATTGGCAACACCTGCGAAAAGTTGTCTTTAAATATTGGTGCCACAAGAAAACTTATATACATGGCGTGACAGAAAAGCACATGTATTCTATGTCTAAAGTCACATTCAATTATTTGGATCATTGATTCATCAACAACCACATACACATCTAAAGGTAAATGCCAGGTAATGAATGTTTGTATGATACATGTCGTATAACTGTCATGTAAATCAAAATCCTTACTGAATTCATTTTGTGGTATTGTGTGATGCTTAAAAATGTACCCTTGTAAGAAATAAATATCAAAGTCCTCTTCGCAAAACAAACGAGCTTTTCACATTATCAACGGTGAATTTGAACTGACCACATAAGTTTAATTTTTATATTATGACACGATACGATTACCCGAACATTCAGAAAATCAAAACAAATTTGTTTTCTAGTGAAACTATTGTTGTGCGATCTTTTCAACGTTATAATCACTGTAATTGGAAAATGATTTACGTAGACGTTTTATAAATCCGACGATTTTGATAGACACAGTGTATTTGCACGAAAAAGGTAGGTATTTATTTAATAAATATGCAATACACACACGTTGGAGACTAAGCGCTGCTTTATAATAAACTGTAACTTGTAAAACTTGCTCCCTACTTTTGTATAATCGCGTCGTTGAATACAAGAACTGCCAATGAAATCGAAACAATTTGGATAGTATTTCATATATAAATACCTTAATTGATTGAAATTTGAAGATAGTATATAAACAATTGAATAGCAAACGTTCGAAGAATGTACATAACGTTCAATTTAAATGTTTTATGTATATTATATGTACCTTCTTTGCGATATGGCTAATTGTTAATTTAAGTCGTTTCATTAGAACGGCCGATAAAAAGCTTTGATTAAAACAAGTTGCTACAGATAATAACACATTTATTTAAACAGAATATGTATGTTTAAACTGGTTTTGACTTGCATAATGTAAATGTATAAATTGTCGTTGCATTTTGAAATGAAACGAGCGCGAATGAAATGAAGGTGCGCCCCATACCAGCGAGTGCCAATTTACGTAATAGTCAATATCCAAAAATATCAACTCGTACAGTGCTCTGGTCAAATCATCAAATACAGTAAACTCTCAGTAACTAGAAATTCAAGGAAGTTAGGGGTTTACAAACATTAAGCTTTTCTCTCATCTTAAAGAAATCTTCGAGTTAACGAGAATTTACTGTACAAATGCTACCACATTCCATTTACTACTAGAACCTGATAGGGTAACGAATAGTGTAATCATCGCTGAAGCATCTTTCAAGATTTAGAAGACCGTGTTATATACACATCGCTATAGATCTAACATAGAAGGAATACTAACATAGCCACATTCTAATTGAAAGCAGAATCAACTACAGTTTCGTGTGCGTTGTTCCATAGTAGAGACGGATATACATTTGTAAATATAATTTTAGAACAACTAAATGAGGAAGTAGACGTAAAGAGACAGGCACAGGAAGGCAAAGAACACGGTTGGTATAAAACATTTTTAGTATATCGTTTAGTGTTTTTGTTTTGTGACGTGCATATGTCACCTCATCGTTCCCATCCGCCGACATCGTCTGCGTCTTGATGATGCTGTAGATCTTAACGTATGGCGCCTTGATTAGCTGCACCCACACACAAGCACACGCAATGAATAAATATGACCTTACTAATTTCTATAACTTATATGTACAGATTGATAAAATATAATTAAACGATAGATATATATTTATATATAAAAAAAAACAATTCATCGCGTTGGTTTTAATTTATTCAAGTTCTGACTTCACAAGTTGACCTTGCCATTCAAAACTTCGTAAACAATCTGATGTAGAAAACATCGATATATTCTCTACTAAATGCTTTTTGATAAAAATAAATAGCTCTTTGATAAAAAAAATAAACTTCGCAAATTTCAAGGTAATAAGCAACACTCACCTCCCAACTTTCTTTGGTAAGTTCAGTAATTTCCCCGTCTTGACTACCATGTCTGCTATTAGACGGCGTTGGTTCGTCACTCCATAATTCAGTGTCAAGTTCTACCAAAGAATATCCTCGGCTACGAACCTAAAATAATATTCTCACTTAGCAACAATGAATAAAACATTTAAGCAACAAACGCATACCTGTTCTTCGTTTAATTCACCGTACAAATGTGGCACCCATGCCTGAACAAAATTATAAAGTTCGTCGACCTTGTTTTTCGGTACGCTGAACCAATATTCCGGTCGCATCTTTTTCTTGCCATACGACATTAATGGAGTTGAACGTGGTATGGGCTTATCAATAGGTTTGCCCATTCGCAATCGAAGATACATCGGTGGGTCCTCGCATGACCTTGCAGGTCGAGGAATTAATTCTAGAATTAATTATAATTTAGTCAAAGCACATGTATACGTAATATTTAATTATTCACACATGAAATAAACATAATATGTATTTGTAGCAGAATTTATATATTTGTGTTGCATTTAGTATACTCGTATAACAAATAATGTTTAATTAGAGTAAAGAGTAGAGAAGTATATAATCAGATGAGAGTAATAAAACGCAATGAAAATATGATTAAATAACGAATAATTATGCAGGCAATTTAAATAAATAGTTAAAAGTTGTACATGCGGTGCGGAACAATTAATTAAATGAACTACACCTACCCAGCTGGTCAAGCCCAAAGTGCGGCGAACGCACTGCCATAACAAACAAATTACTTACAGTCATTAAATGGTAATGAATTATGATTAATTAAGTGAGTTGTAAGATTGCTATTTACTTTACGCTCTGCAGAAACCAATCATTATTTAGTATTAGAAATATTAGCACATATGTTTAAAGTTGATATATTCATTCATAAACGTTAAATGTATGAAATTTGAATATATAAATAGTACTTGTGGACATCTCGATTTTTGCATAATACCATTATTATACATGTAACATATAAATGTAAAATACATGTAAGTATATAATTTTAAGAAAAGAAAAAATTGATATGCCCATCACAAATGTTATCTTTAGCAATAACAAACGAATAAAATATTGCAGTAATCTTCAATTTTTAATTAAACTTTTATTACTCTTATCACAAAATGTATTATTGCTTTCTCCATTCGTTTTTTATTGCAAATTGAACTTTCAAATTGATAACAATACACTAAAGTTAAATTACTAGTCGTTCTACAACAAAATTCTACAAATTGTCAGCCGGTGCTGTGTAAGCACAACTATTGCTTGTCTAAGATGCCAATGTCGATATGATGATGTAAACGCATTTTAATTCAATAATAAACATAGTATAACTAATTGAATGTTAGTAATTGATTGTCCCAAAATGTTAAAAATACTGTCATTAAATTATTCAAACAATAAAATTTCTGCGGTGTAAACTTACTTTCGAACGAAACAAATAATTCAGGCATATCATCAACAGATACCATGGATCTGTAATCCAATTTTGGTGGTGGTGCCTTGGAACCTTTACTACCACCATCGGTGGGTTGTCGAATAAAAGTTCCGACTGATGATCTCCTGTAAAATTAAATCAAATTACTTTTCACACACTCGTAGCATTTATTAACAACCAAATAGTGCTGTCAAGCGTCAGGTAATACGTTTATTACCTGATAGCATGTGGTTGTATTAATTTAATACATATAGTCATTCCATAAAAAAGTGTCAGTAGGATGAGTGTTAGTCTAAGGACTATAAGCAAATATTTACAAGTGTACCCAAATTTATAGTGGTACTGTGGATGTTGTTTGGTGTGTTTATATCGTGCAATTGTAATTATAATTGGTAGTGTAGATTGGAGATTTTGGAGGCATTCGCACGTATATTTCAAAGTGTACGCTCTCTATTTGGGCATGTGTGTACGTTCAACACTTAAGGACATACCCCACAGCGCCAACGGTGGCCCCAACAGCGTTAACGGCACCTCCGACGGCATTCACCGAAGCTCCGACAGCTTCGCCAACTGCGCCCACAGTTGCGCCAACGGAGGCACCAACTTGAGCTCCCATTGCTCCAACGCTAGCCCCCATCGCGCCAACGCTAGCGCCCATCGAGCTAATTATGTTAGTCGGGAAGAAGCTAGAGGAATCTGTATGGGGAGAGTCGGTGGTACCGGCAGCCGGCGTCAAGGGCGGACCACCACTGCCTCCCGAATGTGGGCCGCCCGATCCACCGCTCTCTTCTGACGGTGTTTTACTCAAGAATAACCCAGTACCAAAATCCACCAAGTTGATTGGGGAACTATATTCGTTACGAATGCAATTTAGGGATTACAGAAAGATTTCATATTAGTGAAATTTATAGCTGTAGCAAAGGATTCTTCTAAATATAAGCCTTATTTTCAATGAGTTTATGTCACCTTTATTACAGCTATTGATTGAATGGTTAAGAGAGAATAAAGCAATTGTGCTATTGAAAATACATGCATATATAAATTCAAACAAGTCCATTGTTAATATTATTTCAAAAAAAGAATTACAAAATCAACAACTTGATATAGAAAAATGACATACCTTGAAAACACTTTTGAAAACACAGACGACGAATGATGAACGTCGGCTGAATGAGGATGAGGTGTTTTTTGAGCTTCTTCCTTGCTTCCTTCTCCCGTTAAAGTTGTTTCTACCCATGACAGTGGATATGATAATCGTTTCAACATCTAAAAATAAACATTTGTTTAATACCTTGTGGTTTATTTATTCTCATAATTTATGTATGTGTATAGCTTTGTATATTGATGCAAGTTATGAAATATATTATGCATTGTTCAATTCAATAGCATAATAAAATTACATCTGATTAAATATTGAAGATAATATAATAACAATTCAGTTAAACAATTCAATATTTAATAACGCGAAACAAATTAAAGTAAAATTAATAATTACCTTGTTCTTCCGACTATCTGCACCTTTATCAACCTCATCCTTGTCTGTGGCACTAGTAGAGAGACAAGCAGAAGTCGGATCAGCTTCAGAACTTGAGTCCAAACTAAACGAAACTGAATTATTTTTCTTTCGTCCAGGACTATCAGATGCATCACTAGTTGTCACATGAGTTGGTGCTATTGTTAATGGAGGAACCCATTCATTTGATAAAATAACATCCGCATCACTGTATACCTAAAAAATTAAAATAAAATCATTAAGTAGTTTGCTCACACATAAATAGAAATGCAAATTTACCTGAGCTAAAGGCTATTCATGCGATGTAATTATTGTTAGAAAAAGGAAACAAACCAGTTAGTAATCCCATTATGTCCATATCTAACTACAAAGTTCATTATAATCTACAAACTTACTTTCTTTGCTGGTATTGGTACAATAGGTAGAATATTAGTGTCCCTTATATCAATCCCAGAATCATGACAACTTTGTTTTGTCAAACTGTCTTCATCTTCATCTAAATGACTTGGTGGTGCAGGTGAAGCCGACATGGGAATTTCATCCGTATCCATTGAAGCTCTATCACGAGAAGGAATAGCCCAATGATGATCTAATAATGATTTGCGTCGTTCATCAGCAGACCGTGGAACTGATATATTCTCAGAGTCTTCAAGGTTCGTTGGAGTTACCAAATCCCGTTCAAAAGCTTTGGGGAAAGCGTCACCTTCTCTTTCCGTGACGGAACAAATGGATTCTGCATCATCAGCAGTGACTAAAACATAAAATAAAGTTATAGCAAGGAATTAAATAAAACCACCTGATGATCATGAATAAAATGCTTGGATTCTTACCAAGTTCAGGAAAAGTTTCATCTTTTACAAGCAAGGAATCCGTGGTAGTTTTCTCATTCTTTGGATAATAAATTTCTGGCTTCTCGCCTCCACTTTGTTCATAATGGCCTACTCTCATGTGGGCAATATCATTATATATGGCAGCATTAACCACAAACTCCATGGGCGCGATAACGCCATATGCTTCAGGTAAATGCTCAATAACAAGAGGATCCGACACATTTGGATCAAACATGACAGCATTTGGGGTGACCAGCAAAACGCCGGAAACAACTCCTTGACCATCAGTGATATGTCGAACATTGATCTTGAGAAATCGTTTATAGATTGCAGATTCTTCTTCTGCGAGTATATCGCTAGGTCCGGATGGTGTTCGTATTCGTTCCACATGGCCAGGTTTTGGACTCACTGGCCGCAGGTTATTTAGCAATTCTAAAATAAAGAAATTTTATAAATATGTTTTATAAAAAACAAATAAATCACTGATAAAAGCATGACATTGATTGTTAAAGCTTTGTATGTGCGGAACGATAACCTTGCCAAGTTGTTAATAAGAAACACGAAACAGAGACAAATGAATTTCATAACACTTAACATTTAATTTCTTATATCAAAGTATTTAAATATAATGTAAAATTTTGAACTTACTCTGGAAAAATGTTAAACTAAACATGATCCGGTTAAAACAATGCTACTGACATTGAATAAGATTTTCATAATTGTTAATGTGAGTTTGGACGCTTTTCCAGATACAATAAATAATAGTGTTTACTCGCGACGTTGTGATAAAAGTACAATACTGTTACGCGTAAGTATATAAAAAAGTAAATATTGCTATTATTTGGTACTCTCTCTTATCGGCTACGACTAAAAATCGTATGTCGTTAAAATGCCTGAGCTCACTAGATCAGAATACTGCTGCTGCGCACAATTCGTTCCTGCCGTGTGTTATGTACATATGAAATTTACCATCTATTTATACATACTAAAGGAGGTGTAAAACCACAACAAACAACAGGTCTAAATTTGTACATCACATTTCACTCCTGTGCTGTCTGCAGAGTAACGAGTTACACCAAATTATGTAAAGTAAAGTGCCTTACCTTTTTCATCTGCTGGTAACTCATCATGTGATTCTTCAATAGGTGTTGATGTGTCTGAATCATTATCAGCTTGTTCCCTAAGTGGTACATAAAGTTGTTGTCCTGGGAAAATGTAAGGAGTGCCAAGACGATTTAATTTGGTCAGTTCTGATGGGGTTGTATCAAATCTGGCAGCCAATGAAGTTAATGTATCTCTATCTGCAACCTTTAAAAGCAAAATATTTAAGAGTGATTATTTATATTTATTTGCAGCAATGTAGACTTACAATATAAGTTTGTGTATTTTCTGGAGGTCCAGCTCGCTTCTTTTCTGCAAGACTGTTGCTCGACCCATCTCCATCTACGAAAGTAAACACAATTAGAATCCAATAATATATGTATCAACTTAAAATATATGCTAATTACATGTGTCATGAGATTTAAATGTCACATTACAAGTGCTAATATCTAACAAGAAAGGTGTGAATGTAACATCTGTAGAAGTTCTGGCCAAAAGCTAACCTCTATTTGAGATGTCACATAGAACGTAGTCGAATTCATCGACGTCGCCGCTTGATTTGCTAACTCGATCGTAATAGTCGTCCACAAAATTCATTATCTTCTGTGGTTCTTTATCATATTATCACATGTAAACATATCGATTGCGTCTAAAACGCTTTCACACTGT